>JASDQU010305589.1:65022-79161 GCA_032191745.1 Picea mariana | reverse complement strand
ATCTTAACCCACTTTCCTTATTTTAGGGTTAACCAACTTCTAACCACTTGTCCAATTAGTAATTTATCCATTAAATTTATTATTTAAATAATTTATTTTGTATCCACTTTGACTTATAGTACACTCATCACTTCACTTTACCTCAAGGGGTTACCTTCTAACCATCTTAAACCTCTTTCCTTATTTTAGGGTTAACCCACTTCTAACCACTTGTAAACTTAGTAATTTCTCCATTAACTTTATTATTTAAATAATTTGTTTTGTATTCACTTTGAATAATTACACTGGTCACTTCACTTTATTATTTACCTTCTAAAAATATCTTAAACCACTTTGACTACTTTGACCTTTTGGGGCTTCTAGATGATTCATGAGGGTTCTTCAACTTCACATGGCCATAACTCTCTAACCGTGAGGATTTATGTGATGTTCCACATACCAATGGAAATGGAATGACATGTGTTATCGATATAGAATAGGATTTCCTATAAATATATCAAAACTCATACCATTATCCATCAAACAAACTTGGGTCCATTACCCAAACCTAGGTTCTCCAACTTCTCATAGCCATAACTCTCTAACCGTGAGGAGTTATGTGACGTTCCACATACCACCAGAAATGGAATGACATGTACTATCCATATATAATTGTCTTACCTTCGAATATATTAAAACTCATACCATTATACATGAAACAACTTTGGGTCCATTACCCAAACCTTTGTGCTACCAGAATTCGCTACTGGACTTTCTCCCAAGGGTTGACATCAATCTGCAATATCACTCTCCAATGGTTGACATCAATGACAAACAACAATCCATACCAATTATCCATCAACCTAAGCCAACTTTGTGACAGTAAGTTGTGGCAGCCTAAATTGGATAAGAATAGTTCCATTATGTTATTTTGTTAGTTTATAATTTCAGTTCACATTGTAATAGTTCAAGTAAAGTTAATTCTTATTTGTTTCAAATTTTTTTAGCTCATGAGTTAGTATAGGTTTTAGAATAGGCTTTGATCCTGCACAGACTATGTTTGCATCTCACAAGATTATGCCCCCATATTGATAATTAATGTTCAAAACTTATGCAAATAAGTTTCCCAACAAAGCCATCAATGGGAAATATGGAATATTCACTTCCCTTGGGATCTTATGCTTCTTTCCTCTATCTACTCCATCTAAATCCTTAACAAGTTTCACTAATCAACACAATTGATACAAAATGCATAAATTGTGACATATAAAACAATGCAAGCATAGATAATAAGTTAACAATATCTAATGTATGTATTAGAAATCGACCACCATTTAGGATCTTGTGCTTAATAGCTTTTCTTTTTTAATTGGTACCTTCATCGGGGATTTGACAAGCTAAACCCCCACCATAGATCTTACATCAATATGCAAATTCCTTTTCAAATATCAAGGATTTGTGTCTTCACCAAGCACTCCCCACCTTGCAGGGTTCCAACAATTTGAAATATCAATACCTTCATCAAGTACTTCTTCTAGTATTCAACGTTCAATGTATCTTTATTTTTCTTCACATCAATTGAGCAATGTCTCCATCACAAACCAAGAATTCCCACTCAATCACTCCATTTTACAATCATGTTCAATTATTCAAATCATCCAAGGTCATTGACCTTTCACTTAACCTTACATGAAGCCACTCTTTCCCTTTAAAAAATTTCATAGTGCATCTCATCATAAAGTGAGTTGGTATTAACTCTTATATGTGTTCCATTGTGCCCTCTCGTACATATTCATTCATGGATATCATACTAAGTACCATTATTCCCTTTTGCAACATTATACTCATCAAACTAAATATATTCATGAATTAAGTATTGTTGCAATCCAAGTACCATCATGTTAGCACTTTAGTTTTTACCAGATAACCTAGTATCATCTATTGAGGTCTCCAACTCTAGGGGATTCACTCATTTACTTAACAAGGGAAATCGTATGCACCTTGTGATGATCATATATAATTTTTCCCATGAGCCTTAATGCTCAAGTTTAATTCCATTAAGTAAAATCATCGTGTATCACTTATCCCCACTGACATGTTAATTTTCTCAATTTACTCGTTGGGAATTTGATTCTTAAGGGGTCAATTAGATCAAGTTCAACCACCACTTTTTCCATAGTTAATCTCCCTTAACCAATATTCTTAACCAATATTCTAAGAGATATCATTTCATGCCATCCTTTTAGATATATTCTTTGATCATCACTCTACCAAATTACTTCCTTTATATCTCCACTATTCCTTATCTAGAAGCATAAAAACCAAAACAACATCAAACAAAATTCTTCCCCATCAAACTAAAGAGTTGGGAAATGTGGATGTCTAGCCTTTTAATTTCTCTTGGCAAGCAAATTTTCCCTATAAAATTTTTCACAACTTTGGAGAAGGGGTTCTTTGGAAAAGAAGAGAAGGGTTGCATAAAAACTTTATAGGTTTGAAATTTGTATTGCTCCAAAGAGCCAAAATGCCATTGTAATTCTGCAAATCGCTGAGAAGTAAAGACTGGTCAAAGCCATTCGATGTTGAATTTTTTCCTTCGGGTGTTCTCCAAGGTAGTATATGTGTCTAATATTGTTGTGTGATCATGGTTCTTATGCCTACTTTATTTAGATATGTGGTTAATTAATCCCAAACACTATTTTGTTTGAATGTTGAGTTTAATTAATGGTTATGTTTGTTGGTATAAATTCATCTCTTGATTACGATGATAATCACATGCTACAATAATGTTGCCTATTGGTTTGATCACTAGCAATGATAATTAAATGTATTGAATTCTTATCCAATATGTTTTTGTAATCACAATGATCCATCTATGTTCTATTCGCTTGTATTAAGTATTGGCTTGAGCACTCAACAATCATTTGATTGGTCCCTATTGTTATACCTCATATGCATGCATCCATATGTTCCCTAATCCTATGTGTTTTGGTACCTACAACCTATTGGATAATTTCCTAAATGTGGGATTAATGTATGTCTCGTTTGTGAAAACCATACACTATAGTACTATTAAGCAATTGCTTGGTCACTAGTTATAGAATTATATGCCTCTATAATGTTCCTTGTGATATATTTACTCAATGACCACCAAGTGTATGGTATGTTAGAAAACATATAGTCTATTCAAACATCATAAATCCACTCTCCAAGTTCATGTGTTTTTGGCATTCACCTACATCCACTTACAAATCAACATAATTCATATTTTGAAATTATAAGTGGCCTTGGTTGTGTTGATAAAAAATAATAGGCAGAGGCAACTTGTTTGAGAGTTGTGTATTCTCATTTTATATTGTAGAGTGCATTGTCTATTTATCATAATAGAACTAGATAGTTGGGGTGAAACATTTTAATCACATAATGTGCTCTTCAGTGAGCTATTTTTTATGTTGGCTTCTCAGAATTGAGGAAACATAATTGTAGGGACAAAAGTGTTGGAATATAAAACATAATGCACTTGCATACTTGGTGGTGCATTATCCTTGGTACCTCGAGAAACAAAAAAATCATTGAGATCAAATCTAAACCAATATTTAGAAGATTGAATTCTCATTGATAGACAATTGTAGAGACATTACACTTTACTTATGCATTAATGATTCATGTTGGAAATCTGGATAGACCATAGGCATACCATTTGTGTATCATATCGTATCAAATCCAAAGTTCAAAAACCTCGATGAAGAATATGCATGGTAAAAACCCATAGTATATACCAAGCAAATGGAAAAACAACACTGCAATGTCTAGAGAGGAACATAAAACCAATAATGGTGAGTACTTATCAAGGAAAACATGATAAGGAGTCCCTGGAAGCCAAGTTTACTTAGTTGGGGCATAGCATTACTACATTTGCAGAGATGGTAACACAAGTGGTGGTGGTGAAATATAAGGAAGGACACTAAGCAAAGATTGAGCATGAAGAAGATAATGCTGACCCAAAACATTCTAATGGTGAGAAGCCCGATGATTCATATAGAAAAAAAAAATTCACTCATCTTCCAATATTCCATTTAATGTTGAAGTGTAGCTTGAAATACCCATGCATGATGGTCAAGTTAATTCTAAGACATTGAATAGCTAATTGAAACATTGGATGTTTATTTTGGTCTTTACTAAATCAAAGAAATATGGAAAAATTATTTTCCTACTTGAAGATGATTGGGCATGATCTATTGTGGTAGGAGAGCAATGTAGATGCACTAAGGATAGGCAAGAAACCCATGGTTACAAAATGGGAGGATTTCAAAGAATTATTGAAATCACAATTTTATGATAGGCTACAAAGAGGAGAAGTTCATGAAATTGTGGTACCTAATGAGCCACCAAATGATGGGATCTTAAGGCCCATATTACAGTTGATATGACCCTTTTTGTACCTAAAATATTAAAGCCTACATATACTTGTAAAAAAAATATGGTGAATATGAAACATCTTGGATTATGGATGTTGACTTTTATGAATGATTGAGTTTTTGAGTTTATGAGATGTATACTAGTTTAATTATGCATTCTCAAGGTTGTGGGACAATGATTGATACAAGTAGGTCAAATCCTAAGGTTTATCTCCATCAACAAGCAATTATCTCCACATGAGAGAAAAGAAAAATCATGCCCCCTCTCTAATATCCAAGGAAGCCAAGCATTCAAATTCAAACCACTCAATTAGTTAGATCCTCATTTGATTTGTTGATTAAGGGCATTCAAATTGAGGAGGGAAAATTAGGCCTTTGAAACAAGGATCTATGATTCTAGGGATACAAAATACAATTACCCTTCAATCAAGGACTGATTGAAGGAATAGTTGTGATTTTTAATATAAGTAGAACTAGGATGAAAAAATAGGTACAAGTTTATTTTTGGAATAGTACTTCCATAGGTGTTGATAGTGCATTCAAATTGTAGAAGATGCACTACAGTCATGATTTTGAATTTTTGCATAAAGAGGATTGTATTTCCATATTTGAGCACTTGGTGGTTTCACTGAGGGTTCTTGTAGAGACCTTGAGTAGGGCCCACTCAAGGGAATGTAAGGAACCCTCATTGTTGTATCATTCTCAATTATGCATTAGTTTACAGTTCATGTAATAGTTTCATGCAATTTATTACTAAATTTTATATTTGTTTTCTTTCATTTCCTTCTAGCCATTTCAATTATGCAATTTCATTTTTTGTTTATTGCATTTATAACTCTTTAAATTATGTTTTGTATAATATTGGTTAATATCATTTAAATCTGAAATAATCATTATTGGCATTGTTAAAGGATTGAATAATATTACCCATACTATCTACCTCATCACAAATAACAATGATAATCACTTCCCTCACCCCCTTCCCTGGACTTGGAATGTAGGAATGAAAGTCACCATCCTAAGTGAGTGAAGAGATAGAAAATAAGGGATAGAGATTAAGAATATTGTTTACTATTATATTTAATTATGCACCCTTTGGTTTCAACATCACTTCACTCCCTAGTTTCTAAACAATTTATATAGGTGACATTTGTAATATTCTAGATATAAAAAGTATGCAGAATAGAAATAAAATGCTAGAAATGGCAGATGAACAACAATATAACCGGAACAACACTACAATAATACCATAATGATACCAAAATAACACCAGAAAGAGCACTTTGATTACTGAGAGCAATGTTCACTTGCCTCTTTGAGGGGGAAACCCCCAACAAAGCAGATCTCTTTTACAATAATATCCAAGACAAAACTTCTCATACCCTCTGTTAGCGACATTTCTTGTAAGGAGGGATAAAATGCGAAGGAACGGGTAAAAACCCACTTACCCTAAGTTCGGGACGCAAAATGCGCCTGTGGTTAAGTGGCAAGAAAATCTGGACAGCAGGGATCCACGTTCCCGGATCAACGACGCACATCAGATTCCAAAGCCCCCCCCACCTTTCTACCTTTAAGCGGAGGGGGGCGGGGGGTCTGGAATCAAGGGCGCACCTCTCCAATGGCTACGATCAGAGAGCCCAGATCAACGGCGCACATCGAATTCTAGATCCCCCCCGCCTTTCTACCTTTAAGTGGAGTGGGGGGGTCTGGAATCGAGGGTGCACCTCTCCGACAGCTACGATCAGAGCACCCGGATCAACAGCGCACAGGCATTCTGGACCTCCCTTGCTTTTCTGTCTTTAATTAACATGGGTCCTTCCCCCCTGTCATGTCACCTCTTGGGATGCCTCTCTCCTGCAACCTATCTTCCACTTCACCTCATAACATGGCCCCTCCTCAGTCCATCGTCCTATCACTAGCGGCCATGTGTCTCCTCTTTTTCCTTTTTCTCGTTTTCGCCTGACACCTCCTGCCAGGTGTTCTCCCCCTCATCTCCCAACTCACCTCTCCTCCTCCTTCATTCATGACTCCTCTACCCATCCACCACCCCATTATGTGCCCCAGTCTTTGCGCTGGCCTCCACGTCTATTCATCAAGCCTTTCAGCTAATCCAGGTGGCAGCGTGAGGGGCCCTCCACGTCCTAAAGGTGCCGAGTTGGCCGGGTCGTTCTCAATCCCAAGGAAGCAGTTATTAAGGTAGTTGGTGGTGGTTAGACATCATCTCCACCATAAAGGGAAAGTCCGACGATGAATTAAAAGCACGTTGATTTGCCCACAGGACTGTCAGGAGTTCGATTGCGTCTGCCATAGGTGTACAATCATTCAGAGACTGCAGGTGCAGATTGTCAGAAGCCATGCAGATGCAACGCTTTTAATGCAATGTCTCATTTTTTCTGTTGTTGTTGTTTGAAGTATATGTAGGCATTTTCGCCATTTTTGTAGGTATCGATGGCAGAGCGAAGCTCCTGACTGTAAAGTTTTAACAACCATTCTAGTCCTCTGGTTATGCATTTGTATGTGAGATTTCTTGTTTTATGAAAAACAGTTTTCCTACTCCAGCTAAGTTTTCATCTTATACTAAGGGAGTTCATGATCGACTGATTCGCATGAATTGTTGCAATCGTGTTATGATAAAGAATTTATCGTTGCATCGTTGTATTCTCTGGTTTTCTGCATTTGAATGTAAGAAGATCTTGTGTTTGGATGCTCTCTTCCTCAGTCTGTTAGAAACCTGTTGTTTACAACAGACC
Source organism: Picea mariana (assembly GCA_032191745.1). Lineage (NCBI taxonomy): Eukaryota > Viridiplantae > Streptophyta > Pinopsida > Pinales > Pinaceae > Picea > Picea mariana. Next base: position 72,014 of record JASDQU010305589.1, on the reverse strand, counting down.
CTTGCACTCTTCTTATACAAGTCTTCCCCCTACTCACCCTTATTACAACTCATTGTTTGAAGTTTATCTAAGACCTCACTTTCCCATGCATGCCTGACCTAGTTTCAGGGTTGAAACTATATTGTTCTGAGTTTACTTCCATTTGATCACCCCTCTTATAAACAAATCGTGACATTAATTGATGGGCGTTGGGCTCTGCTCCTACTGCAATCCAGGAGTGACTTCCGTCGCCAACATTTCTGGTGTCATTGCCAGGGACGAAGTTGAAAATCTTCCCTGGGATTGAATGACATCGAGCTTCTGATTCTGAAGGTGCATCAAGCATCAGAGCCCTTGAAGATTGCTACTGTGCACTTGGCGACTCCATTGTGACGACTCCACTGCGGTGAACCTGTTGGTTTAGTTGTGGCTTCCAGCGGTAGACACACGCGGTCCCATCCATAGCTGCCTCTGGCCATGCCTGAAGAAGATTCGGAGGTGATTATCAGAAAAGGGAAGGCCTCTCAGGGAGAAAGCTTCATCGTTGAACCAGGTATCTCCCACCTCCTTCCGTAAAAACTCCATTTTCTTATTCTCAGCCTCCTAGCCAGCTTTTTCTGAGGTTTCCCGTTTTCTCAATTTTGGGAGTGTTCCTGCTGAGTTTTCCCCTCCTGGTCCAGCATCAGGAGGAGAGATCCTTGTCACTCCCCCCTCCCTCGAAGCGGTGCCTCAACACAGACCCCGGGCCTCAGAAGGTTTCGCCACTCCTCCTTTTGTTACTATTACTGCACAGAGAGAAGTGTCTTCTCATTTAGGTCCCTTAGCTCTCTCTCTGTTTTCCCCGTTGTCTCCCTTTCCTCCAGGAAACTCTTTTCCGATATCCCCTGTTCACACTCCTTCTCCTCCAAGTTATCCTCCACCTAATATTCCCATGGCAGGAGTAAATCCCCCTATGACCGGAATGGAAGCTATTCTAGCCGCTAGGTATGCTCCCCTTGTGTTACCTCAGCCTCTTAATGCCCTCCCGGTAGATAGTTACCTCAAGAAGCTGCCCAAGTTTACAGGTGAGGGGGACATAACTGCAGAAGAACACCTGGAAGCCTTTTACAGTTTTACAGATGATAATGTCATCATGCATGCAGACGTATGGATGAGGCTTTTTGTCCATAGTCTCCAAGGCGAGGCTAGGAAATGGTTTAAGGCCCTGCCTCCTGGATCTATTGATGGGATCGAAGCTTTAGATAATGCCTTTTTGAGACAGTGGGGAGATAAAAAAGACTTCATGTATTACATGACAGAGTTTGGGTCTTTGAAGAGAAAGGAAGGAGAGTCTATCTATTACTTCTCTAAGAGATTTAATAAGATGTATAATAAAATCCCCACTGAGATAAAGCCCTCAGAAGCCTCGGCTAAGATCACTTATGCTAGCGCTTTTGATCCCGATTTCTGCCTATTGTTGAGGAAAAGAAGAGCCACTACTCTGGCTCACATGCAGGATGCAGCCGTGGAAGTAGAATCTAATGTATTGGTTGTGGATCGACTCAGGAACGTTTTTGATAGAAACATGTCCAAGAAAAGGCCTGAAGCCTCCCCATCCAGTTCCTCTCCCCTGCCCCATCAAACAGATGAGACAGCTAGAGTACTAAAGTCGCTTTCTGCTAGAATGGAAAGGTGGGAATTAGAAGGGAAACCCACATACAGAAATCCCCAAAATGCTGATAATAGAGGTTTCAGATGACCTACTAACAATGTGCCTCAAGTTTTCCCAAGGGAACAAAAGGAAAAAGACAGAGAAGATCAAAGGATTCAACCCGCCCTCCAAAATAACCTAGTTGATCATGAGGAAAGAGAGGAGATAGTCAAGTTCGACCCTGAAATTCATTGTGTTGAAGAAGCTCCTCCTTTTCCCCATTTGACTCAGTCTGCATATGAAGAATCCATGATGAGCATTCAAATCCATGAGTTAGGTAAAGGAGAAAGGGCCGGTCACACCTCTAACAGATACAATCTCAGGTCAAGAAAGAAGGAAGGAGACTTTGACAGCCAAGACCAGCCCCTCATAGCAGAAAGGCCTACTAAATCTGCAACAACCATTACTAAAGAAAAGAAAGCTCAGGGTGCTTCACCAGCAGCCAAAGAACCTATCTCAAAGGTAAGGGAAGATCCTAAGCCTATTTCCTCTTTTAATTTTGAGCATGAAATTCAAAAGATCAGGATTCCCGTCCCCCTCTCAAAGCTAGTTAAAAATGAAGACTTCAAAAGATCCCTCTCCAAGCTACTACAATTTGAGTCCCCCCAGCCTCCCTCTGACTCAATAAACCTTCAAGATGAGAATCCAGCCATCATCCTAGGTCCCATGGTAGAAGACAGAGATGACTCATCCCTTCTCTTCTACACCTCCCTGAACATACATGATAAGGTGTTGCATAATTGCCTCATGGATTCAGGAGCTTCCCATAACCTTATGCCCAAGGTAGTCATGGAAGAGTTGGGACTGGAAGTGACAAAGGCCTATCATGATTTGTACTCTTTTGATTCAAGGAGGGTGCAATGCCTTGGAGTCATCAAAGATCTGGTGATCTCTTTATTTCAGTTGCCCATGAAGAGTGTGGTCATGGACATTGTGGTAGCTGATGTTCCCCCCAAGTTTGGCATGTTGTTGTCTAGGTCTTGGATTAAAAGACTTGGAGGAACGTTACAGATGGATCTCACATATGCCACCATTCCAGTCTTTGGAGGGGAACACAGAAGGTTGTACAGAGAAGCCCAACTAGCTTATATTATCAGTGATGAAGCAAACCCCACTAATCACCCCATCTTTGCACTTGACACCGACTTAGGGTCTAGTTTGTTGCAGATCAATGAAACTCCTGAGGTCCCTTTACAGATCAGAAAGAAGCCCATTCTTAATCAAGAGATGCCCCCTCCAACCACCTCTATTTGGAAAATGTTCTTCGACGGAGCTTCCTCTAGAATAGGCACAGGGGCTGGAGTGATTTTCATATCTCCCTGTCAAGAGACCATATCTCTGTCCTAGAAGCTGGAATTTGAAACCACCAACAATGTGGTAGAATATGAAGCTCTTGTTCTGGGTATGAAGGCTGCAAAAGAAATGGGAATAAAGGAGATGGCAGTGTTCGGAGATGCAGAATTGATTATCCAACAGGTCAAGAATGTTTATCGGGCCAAGCATCCTCGGCTCAGAAGTTACAGAAACGAGGTATGGGACCTGATTGATAACTTCTTCTCTGCTTTCAACATTTATTTTGTCCCAAGGGAAGAGAATACATCGGCCGATTCCTTAGCAGTCTCAGCTAGTTTGTTCAGGATCCCTCTACCACCAAATATCAATAGTGAGGTCGAGATAAGATACAAGCCATCCATCCCGGACAATATAAAGCATTGGAGGGTATTTGAGGACGATCTTGAAATCGAAAAATTTCTTCAGTCCATCGATGAGTTTTCTACATTTCACATTGATCAGGATCCTGATCCCGAAATTGACCCTCCCTCTGAGGTGTTCTTGAATAAAATTGTTAATCACCATATTGTTCAATTGCCCAATAATCACATTCCAAGGGGACTAGTCCCTTTAGAGATATTGTTCAATGGGAATGATTTGGTAGTAAAGGGAAAGTTTTGAGGAGGAGATGTTGATTCATCTGAGTGCAACATCGGCACGCAGGAGGAGCCTAAGTTTGTCAAATTATCAAGCAGCCTGACTGATGAGCAGAGGACGGAATATACTGAGCTATTAAAGGAATTCGCTGATGTATTTGCATGGGCCTATGAAGACCTCAAGACTTATGACATATCTGTCATTGAGCACAAAATCCCATTGAAAGAAGAAGCTAAGCCATTCAGGCAGAAGCTAAGATAGATAAATCCCATGTTGCTACCTGTCATGGAGAAAGAAGTCAAGAAGTTGCTAGATGCCCAAATCATTGTCCCCTTGACATATTCCAAATGGGTGGCCAATTTGGTCCCAGTAAGGAAGAAAAGCAGAGAAATCAGACTCTGTGTTGATTTCAGGAACCTGAACAGGAGCTCAAGTAAAGATAATTATCCCCTGCCCAACATGAAACACATATTGTAAAAGGTCACTGGTGCATCTAGAATATCCATGATTGATGGTTTTTCTGGTTATAACCAGATATCAGTCATGCCTAAGGACAAGGAAAAAACGGCCTTCACCACTCCTTGGGGCACATTCATGTATGCCAATATGCCTTTCGGATTGATGAATGCAGGAGCAACATTTTAGTGAGCCATGGATATAGCCTTCATTGGGGAGAAAGGTCAATTTGTGGTAATCTATCTGGATGATATCACAGTCTTCTCCAGGACAGAAAAAGAGCACCGCTGTCACCTGAGGAAAGTTTTCTTGAAGTGTCGGAGGTTTGGCCTGTCCTTAAACCCTAAGAAATATTTGTTCGCTATGAAGGAGGGGAAAATGTTAGGCCATATAGTATCAGCAGAGGGGGTAAGGATTGATCCCAGCAGGGTAGAAGCGATTCAGACCCTGTCACTTCCTCGGTCTAGAAAGGAGATTCAGGTTTTCTTAGGGAAGATTAACTTTCTGAGGAGGTTTGTCTTGAATTTTGCTGAGATGGTGAAACACATCACAACCATGCTCAGAAAGTAAAATGAAGTTAGATGGACTGTTGAATCCAGGGAATCTTTCATCCTAATAAAGAAGGCATTGACTGAGGCACCTATGCTAATCAGTCCTAATTATTCCAAAGATTTCCTGATTTTTCCTTTTGCTTCTTGTGATACAGTAGCAGTGGTCTTGTTGCAGAAAAATGAGGAAGGGTGAGAAAAAACCATTTCATTCTTTATCAAGGCATTGAGAGATGCAGAAGTCTGGTATGAGATCATGGAGAAGCAGGCCTATGCCTTGGTGAAAGCCCTCAAAGTTTTCAGAGTCTATGTCTTGCACTCAAAGGTCACCGCATACGTTCCTTCATCCTCTGTGAAGGACATCCTTGTACGGCCTGAAATAGATGGGAGAAGAGGTAAATGGATTTCCAAGATCCTGGAGTTTGATCTGGAGATTAAGCCCACCAAGTTGATAAAGGGGCAGGGTTTAGCCAAGTTGCTGGCTGAATCCAATTGCAAAGCCTTGGGGATTAACTTCATCAATGAGAAAGCTGAGTCATCCAACAAGAATTTTCAGGGTGCCTTATCACTAGCAGCATGCACCTGGTACAAGGATATATTGTACTTTCTGCAAGAATTAAAGCCTCCTGATGGATTAGGAAAAATTAAGGTGAGAGCTTTAAAGCTCAAAGTGGTCAGATATTGCCTCATTAACCAAGCCTTGTACTGGAAAGACCCTCTAGGGGTATTTTTAAGGTGCCTAGACACGCAAGAATCCCAGAAGGTTATGTTTGATTTCCATAATGGCCTTTGCGGAGGTCATCATTTCTGGAAGACCACAGCTCACAAGATCCTCCGGGTTGGGTATTACTGGCCCACTTTATTCCCTGATGTTTGCAGAGAAATCAGAGCTTGCATCAAATGCCAAAAGTTCTCAGGAAAGTACCAGCTCAAATCTCTGCCATTAAAGCCTATAGTAGTTTCAGCACCCTTTCAGCAATGGGGATTGGACTTCATTGGAGAAATTCATCCTCCCTCAAGTGGCCAGCACAAATGGATCCTGACTGCGACAGATTATTTCACCAAGTGGATAGAAGTTGTCCCCACCAGGAGCACTTCTCACAAAGTAATTATCAGCTTCTTGGAGGACATCTTAGCCAGATTTGGCTGCCCTAACAGAATTTTCACTGACAATGCCGCCTCTTTCAGGTCTGAGCCTCTGGTCAAGTTCTGTGAACAGTTTGAGATTTCACTGATTCACTCTACTCCCTATTATCCTCAAGGAAATGGACTGGCGGAATCTTCCAATTAAAGTCTGATCAAGCTCATTAATAAATTACTGGAAGACAATAAAAGGGCCTGGGATTCAAAGTTCAAATTTTCTCTATGGGCTGATCGGGTGACAACAAAGAGGTCCCTCGGCATCTCACCTTTCCAACTAGTTTACAGGATAGAAGTTGTTTTTCCCACTCAAATTGCATTGTCTGTGGCGAAATTCTTTCAAGACCTAGAAGGAGAACCTGACCATATGGTCAGAAGGATTCATCAAATGGTGGAAGTGCAGGAGATCAGGGAGAAGGTCATGAGAAGGGCCTATAATCATCAGCAAAAGATCAAGCAAGCTTTTGACAAGAAGAGCAGAAAGAGAGATTTCGAGCCAGGTGATCTGGTGCTCAAATGGGATGCACCCAGGCAGGATAGGGGCAAGCACAATAAGTTTGATTCCCTCTGGTTTTGGACTTTCAAGATCTCTGAAGTATTTTCAAACAACACTTACCGGCTGCAGGATTTGGAAGGCAAAGAAGTTTTTAGTGGCCCAGTAAATGGGCATTTCTTGAAAAAATGTTTTTTGTAAGCAGCAGATGTCTCTTTTGTTTTTGTAAATATTGTTTCCTATTTTCAGCTTAATAAATGACTCCATAGCCTAACAGCAAGGCACTGGATCTGCAAAATGAGTCCTTAGAGCATCGCAGGGACGACTCTATCCCCCATGGAGCCTAATGTTAGTGACATTTCTTGTAAGGAGGGATAAAATGCGAAGGAACGGGTAAAAACCCACTTACCCTAAGTTCAGGACGCAAAATGCGCCTATGGTTAAGCAGCAATCAAATCTAGATGGCAGGGATCCGCGCGCCCAGATCAATAGCGCACATAGGATTCCGAAGCCCCCACCACCTTTCTACCTTTAAGTGGAGGGGGGGTGGGGGCAGAATCGAGGGCGCACCTCTCCGACGACTACAATCAGAGCACCCAGATCAATGGTGCACATCAGATTCCAGAGCCCCCTCACCTTTCTACCTTTAAGTGGAGGGGAGGGGTCCGAAATCAAGGGCGCACCTCTCCGGCGGCTACGATCAGAGCACCTGGATCAATGGCACACAGGAATTTCATACCTCCCTTGCCTTTCTGCC
>JASDQU010305589.1:52102-63926 GCA_032191745.1 Picea mariana | reverse complement strand
TGGCATCTGCTGGAGTTGTATCTTTCCACTGGAGTAACACTTCCTTGATGGTTCGCTGACACAGATGACACTCACGCTGGTCCAAAATTGCTTGTGCTTGTAGCCAAATGGAGCCTTCTTCGTCGAACTCAAGAAGGTCGGTTTGAGTTTGGAACTTAGTTCCAATCACCTTCTTTAAGCAGGAAACATGAAAAACAGGATGGATCTTAGAATGATTGGGAAAAGCTAACTGATATGCCACCTATCCCACATGCTTGAGAACTGTATAAGGACCATAAAATTTGGGCACCAGTTTCTAACAATGGTCATCCTTGAGGGAATTTTGTTTGTAAGGTTGTAGTCGAAGAAACACCTAATCCCCTTCTGAAAATTGAAGTTCAAAGCGACCTTGATCTTCTTGTTTCTTCATGTGATTATGGGCCATGACCAAATTCTCTTTGAGGGTACGGAGAATAGCCTCTCGAACTGTAAGTTGTTTGGTCAACTTCTTAGACCTTCGAGACACCTGGAAAATATGAGAGAACTAAAGGTGGATTTTGTCCATATACCGCTTCAAAAGGATTCATGTGGGTAGTTATATGGTAAGAAGTGTTGTACCACCATTCAAATAGTGGGAACCATTGAGCCCACTGGTTTTTCCTTTTCGATGCAAAACACCTCAAATATGTTTCCAAACACTTGTTGACCACTTCAGTTTGACCATCAGTCTGGGGATGATAAGATGTGCTGAGATGCAATTGGGTGCCTTGGAGCTTGAACAATTCTTGCCAAAAATTGCTGGTGAAAGTTGGGTCACGATCAGAAACAATAGAATGCGGCATGCCATGAATATTGAAGACCTAATCCATGAAAATTTGAGCCACAATGGAGGTTGTAAATGGGTGTTGAAGAGAACAGAAATGAGCATACTTGGAAAGACGATCAACTACCACCATGATGGCTGATTTATTTCTCGATTTAGTTAAGCCTACAATAAAATCCATAGAGATATCCCGCCAAATAGCAGGTGGAATCGGAAGCGGTTGTAGTGTGCCAGGAGATTTGACTGTTTCGCCCTTGTTGCATTAACACACATCACATTCAAAAACAAATTTATGAACGTCTTGTTTCATACCATCCCAAAAAAAAGAACATTTGACTCGATCATAGGTTTTGGTAAACCCTGAGTGCCCAATTGTGGGTGTAGCATGAAGCTCAGAAAGTACCATGGATTTAAGTTTTGTCTGTGTACTTAAATACAACAACCTTTGTATTGAAGCTCATCATTGAGCCAAGATTACCCTGGGGAAACTAGAGAATTGCACTGCAGTTGTTGTATCAGATGCGAACTTTTGGAATCTTGTAGTCATTCCTAGCGAACAACTTGGAGCTAATCAGATACTATGAAGGAGAGAGAAAAAAGGGACCCTTCATCTTCATATATTCTAGAAAGTGCATCAGCAACCACATTGTCTTTTCCTTTCTTGTAAATGATCTCATAATAATATCCAAAGATCTTAGTCACCCATTTTTGTTGCTTGGGGTAGGAAAGGTGTTGTTCCAGAAAATACTTGAGACTTTTATGATCTGACTTAATTTGGAAGTGTTTCCCCAATAGATACGGAAGCCAAAGATCCATGACATGCAGAATAGCCATCATTTCCTTTTCATAGATTTATTTTCCCAAATTCCACTCTGACAGTTGTTTGTTGGTAAAGGCCAAAGGCCGACCCTCTTGCATAAGGATGACGCCAATTCCTTTTCCGGAAGCATTACATTCCAGGAAAAAGTTCTTTGTGAAATCAGGAAGGGCCAGGACTGGAGTGGTGCACATAGCCATATTCAAGGTTTGAAAATCCTGAGCAACTGTTGGAGTCCAAGTGAAAGAATTCTTTTTAAGGAGGGCAGTGAGAGGTGTTGCAATCTTTCCATAATTCTTAACAAACTTGCGATAATAACTTGTTAAACCAAGAAATCCAAGCAATCTTTTGAGAGTCTTTGGGTGAGGCCAATATTGCATAGCTTCAATCTTCTTAGGATCCACCTTGACACCAGCCTTGCCAACAATGTGACCCAAGTACTCGACTTTCAAGGTGCCAAAAGCACATTTAGATTGTTTGAGGAAAAGTTGGTGCTGCGAGAGTAGATGGAGAATTTGATCAACATGGGAAAGATGATATTGCCAAATTTGACTATAGATGATAATATCATCAAAGAAAACTAAGACAAAATGATGGAGAAAAGGACGGAAGACATGATTCATGATGCTTTGGAAGGTGGAGGGGGCATTACATAGGCCAAAGGGCATGACCAAAAAATCATAGTGACCCTCGTGAGTTCGAAAGTAAGTTTTGGATATGTCAGCTTCTTGCATACGTATCTGGTGGTAGCCAGAACGCTGATCAATTTTAGTGAAGTACTGAGCACAACTCAGCTCATCCAAGAGATCATCAATGACAGGAATGGGGAACTTGTCCTTGATGGTGAGCTTATTGAGGGCACGAAAGTTGGGACACATGCGCCAAGTACCTTCTTTCTTAAGCACCATGACCACATGGGAAGAATAAGGGTTGGTACTGGGGAAGATAACACCCTCTTGGAGCAATTCATGCACTATTTTCTCAATTTCATTCTTTTGGGCAAAGGGGTGGCGATAAGTGTGAACATTGGGCGGAAGACTATCAGGAATAAGGGGAATGGAATGATCATGAACACCACGAGAAGGAGGAAGGCCCTGAGGGGTGGAAAAAATAGCTTGATGTTTGGAAAGGATAGCTTGGAGGTCAGGATGCATAGAGGGTGTCTCAATGACTTGAATAGAATGGATTTGAGCAATGATACCAGAGTGGCCTTTCTTGAGGAGATTTTCCATATGATGGGAACTACTAATCTCAAGAGAACCAATTGTGAGACCTTGGAATTGATACTTGTGTCCTTCCATATCCATATGGTTATAGGTGGCCACCCACCTTTTCCAACTGGCTCAAAACAGTTTTCTGGCAATTTTGGTAATTTACTATTTTTAGCAGATTTCACTTTCGGAGCTGTTTTGAGGCTCTAAACGATGTTTTTTTGGGAAAACAGTTTTGCAATAAGGAATTTCCTTTGATAGTGTGCCTAAAATGAATCTCCTCAATGATACCTTTCCAATGGTCTATCATACACCTAAAACAAATATCGTATGCAAAAGTTACGACACCGGGAAGTTGATGTACTAACTTACCCAAATGGGGCCCACATGACTTTTGGCGCTTCATCTCCTAGGGTTAGGTTTTTGAATGTCTAGGGTTTTTTAACATTCCTGATTATTGTAAAAATGCCTTCAGAGCTTCATTGTAATGGCCTTCTTTCAAATGAGCACAGTCGTCCCATCTCTTCTCAGAGATAAGCTGCCACCATTCCAGCAAGCTTGTTTCCGCTGCATTTTACAGTTTTCAGTTTATTTTGTTATTGAATAGAAAACCAGTTTTATTGTATCTCTGTTATTTTTTGTTAAGAATATATTAATAATCTATATTCATTTCATTATGCTCATAAAATCTGGATCAGTGGTATCAGATCAGTATGCGCCTTGTCATCTTAATGCATGTCCCCAACGAGGTCGAAGTATAAAGAGTTGGGTCTCGAGCTTGTTTCTCTTGAGAACAAAAGCTCTCGCACGCCCAAGTGACCTCTCATGGAAGGAGAAAAGAAAGATGACAAGACAAGAAATCCTTTCAAACTGTTGATTGAGGAAGCCCCCACACAACAGAGGAACAAGATGATGGATAGTTTCGCGCAAATCCTTCAGTGGCTACCAACAGGCTACGCATCTTCTTCAAACGGAGGCGTCGCCCCCTTCAAGGTACAAATAAACTTCGATATTCCTATATTTGAAGGTCTGATAGACGCAGATGTCGTAGAAAAGTGGTTGAATATACTAGAAGGGTATTTTTTTGTCCATAACTTTTCGAATAGAGAAAATATTACTTTTGCGCTCCTCAAAGTCGTTCCCCATGTCAAAGATTGGTGGGAAACTTTCTGTGAGNGACCTGTATACCAAATGGACCACACTGCGGCAAGAAAGAGACCAAGAAGTGCCAGATTTCACAAATACCTTCTATACCTTGCGCACCAATATGGGTATCAAAGATTTGGAGTGACATCTGGTTCTCAAGTATTGTGGTGCTCTGCATAGATACATCCATATTGAAATGGAATTTTTGGACATCTCATCCTTGGGCACGACCTAACGATATGTCATCAAAATCGAGTAGAAGCTCAAACAAAAGACGTGGCAATTTGGGCCTGGGAACCCCTCACAACAAAAGCTAGGAAAGGGCGGTCCCAACCCACAGAACAAAGGACAGAGAAAATATGGACAGTATCAGGACAACCAGTCCAAGCTGCAAGAAAAGAAGGACACCGGAAAGCAAAGAAAGATATCGAGAAGGGGTTCAACCTCCATAAGATCCCTTGGCATAACACTATTGACTGCCACTCAAAGCAGTCTCTAGTGGCTGAAGTGAAAGCCTCTGAATCAGATGCAGATTCTAACTTTGAGCCAAAACGAGAACCAGAAAGGGGAAGACGGATCATTGACATGGAACCCAGTTCCACAGTTGCTACCACCAAGCTCCATCTTGGTGAACCAGACGAGCCAAAATAAGGAGAGTTCCTCTTCCATTCATAGATGTGGGTAAAATGCACCCCACTGCACTTCATCGTTGATAGCGGTATCCAAAAGAACCTCATCTCAGCAGAGGTCGTCAAGCAATTGGCCCTACTAACAACGTCACACCCACAACCCTACACCATTGGATGGCTCTCCCAAGGATGTCCTCAACATTGAATGGTACAACATTAAGCCCTTCAAATATGAGGTATTGTGTGATGTTGCTCCTCTCAAAGTTTGTGATGTTATTTTGGGACAACCTTATTTATGGAAACGTCATGTTGTATATGATTCTAGGCCTCATAGTGTTATTATTACTTTGAACAGTAAATTGTACAGGATACCCGAGGTAGTCCCACCTAGTGCTATTTCCTTGATCTCTGCTAAGCAATGCAGGAAGGTAATCTCTTAGATGGGGAAGTTTGTCTTCTTTGTGATTCACTTTCAGAATAAGCGAAAGATCACAGCCACATCCAGGGTCTCTGCGGCCGACCTCTCCACACAACAAAATCAAGTAGATAAGGTTGTTGAAGAATACTAGGATATCTTCTCCTCACCTACAGGGGTACCTCGACACTATCAGGTCAAGAACCCCATCGATCTGAACCTCGACGCATCGCTTCCCAATGGGCTAGTCTATCACCGCTCTTTGTTAGAGAATGAGGAGATCAAGCGACCAATCCAATAACTTCTCCACAAGGGGCACGTCTGTCCCAACTCATCACCTTGTGGGAGCCCAATCCTACTGGTACAGAAGAAAGATGGAACCTGGTGACTCTGCATTGATTACCAGGCTCTGAATAAAATCACAGTTAAAAACCGGCACCTCATTCCCCGAATCGACGACATCCCTGATCAAATCACAGGGGACAAATACTTCAGTAAGATTGATCTGAAGTCTGGCTACCACCACGTCTCGATAGAATAGATAGATGCTTCAGACTAAGTTGTGGGCGTCGTTCTCACTCAGCACGACCACCCCGTGGCCTATCATAGTGAGACACTATCAAATGTTGTCCATAATTACTCTACTTAGGACAAAGAAATGTACTCCATTGTGCAAGCCTGCTTCCAGTGGAGACATTACATTCTTGGGAAGGAGACAATCATCCACATTGATCATAAGCCACTACAGTTTATACAGACACAAGGAAAATTGTAGAATGGCCGCCATCAAAAGTGGTCCACATACTTGCACCAACTCCACCTCAACATCAAGTATAAAACATGAAGCACCAATCGCATTGTTGATTGCCTCAGCAGACCTCTAGTCGTGGCACTCACCACGGTTCTAGACTCTTGCGTTCATGAGACCTCAGGATGGCCCCAACTCTATGAGACAGACCCAGACTTCGCCACCACCTATCAAATGTTGGGTGAAAACGTTGTTGTTGATAATTTCCATCTTCAGGATGGGTTGTTGTGTCATTTGGGCCATATATGTTTTCTAGAAAGAGAGCGAGTGAAGTTGATCTGGGAATCCCACTACAATCGGGTGGTAGGACACTTCGGCATCGAAAAGACAGTGGTGATGCTACAGAAACATTTCTACTGGATGAAACTTCAACAGGAGGTCAGCAAGTATATCAAGTCATGCACTGCCTATGCTATTGCCAAACCGACCACTAAGAAACAGGGCCTGTACACCCCTCTTCCTACTATTGACAGGCCATGGAAATCCATCTCAATGGACTACATGTTGGGCCTCCCATCAACCAAGAGAGGAAATGACTGTGTTTTTGTGTTTGTTGATCGCTTTTCTAAGATGGCGATTCTGGTTTCCTACAAGAAGAGCATCACAACAGAGGCCACTACCAAGCTCTTCTTTGAATGAGTCTAGGTACATTTTGGAATCCCAAAAACCATTGTCTCAGATCGGGACAGTTGATTTCTCAGCACATTCTGGTCGAGCCTTTGGTCATTGCTGGACACCAAGCTCACAAAATCCACGGCCTTCCACCCACAGACAGATGGCCAAACCGAGGTTGAAAATTGAATGATTGTGCATATAATTCTCATGTATAATTCAAATCACCCTCCGACATGGGATGAGAGCCTTCCCTATGTCCAGCATAGTTACATCCAAGCCCTGCATAGCTCAACCGGCCACATCCCCTTTCAGGTGGGTTTGGGATTCCAACCATTGGGTCCCATAGATGTTGTAATTCTCCTTGTGGTCACCTCAATCGACTCATCTTCTAATCCAATTGAAGATGAAAAAGCCACCCAGTTCATTGAGCAGATCCAGCACATTCACCAACAGGTTCAGGATATCCTACAGAAGTCCAATGACAAGTACAAACAACACCATGATCAACATCAGGTGCCACATAAGTTTCAGGTCGGTGACAAAGTTTGGTTGAAATTGCAGAAAGAACGCCTTACAGGACCCCATTGGAAGCTTTGCCCACTCTGTTATGGGTCGTACACTATCACCAAGGCCGTGGGGGATAATTATTTTGAGTTCAACATTCCTCCTTTCCTTGGCCTGCACCTAGTGTTCAACATGGATATCCTTCGCCCTTATTTCCCACCATTATTGGACACCTCAGAAGTAACAGAACAGCTGACACCAACCGAGCTCAACCCTGACTGCATACAAGAAGAATCCAATTATCATATTGTGGACACATGGATCAAGGGCACTCGACAACAAAGGGTCCATATTTATCGAGTCGTCAAAGTAGGGCAGCTCCTGCACCAAGGCAAGTGGCTCACCTGAGGCCGAATTCAACGGAAATTTCCTCATCTAATGGGGGACCTCAATGCAATGGAGACCATTTCTTCCTAAGGAGGGAGGATTGATCCATATGGATATTGGTGGCCACCCACCTTTTCCAACTGGCTCAAAATAGTTTTCTGGAAATTTTGGTAATTTACTATTTTTAGCAGTTTTCACTTCTGGTGTCATTTTGAGGCCCTAAACTATGTTTTTTGGGAAAAAAAAAAAAAGGTTTTAAATATGAAATTTCCTTCGATATTGTGCCTAAAATGAATCTCCTCGACGATACCTTTCTAACGGGCTATCATATGCCTAAAACGGAGATTGTATGCAAAAGTTATGACCCCAAGAAGTTGATGTATTAACTTACCCAAACGAGGCCCACATGACTTTTGGTGCTTCATCTCCTAGGGTTAGGTTTTTGGATGTCTAAGGTTTTTGACATTACTTCTTATTGTAAAAATGCCTTCAAATCCTCATTGTAATTATCTTCTCGTAAATGAGCGCGGTTGTCACATCTCTTCTCAGAGATAAGCCGCCACCATTCCAGCAAGCTTGTTTCCGCTGCATTTTATAGTTTTCATCTTATTTCATTATTGAATAGAAAACCCATTTTATTGTATCTCTATTATTTTGTGTTAAGAACTTGTTAATAATATGTATTCATTTTGTTCTGCTCATAAAATATGGATCACTTCCTGTTGTAATTTCATGGTTAATTCCTTAAAATCCATAAGAATGGGACCCAAAGTGCATAACCATTCAGCACCTAGCACAATGTCACAACCTCACATGTCAATGGAAAACATATGAGATTTCAGTTGGTAATGTCTAATTTGAATATGAACATTTTCACACCACCCACCATATTTCATGGACCCATCATTGGCTATCATGATTTGAAAATTATTGACAGCACGAATATAACAATTGGTTTCCTATGCAATGCGGCGATGAATAATATTGTGGGTGCTACCATTGTCAACAAGGATTATGACCTTCCTATGCTTAATTTATCCAATGAGCTTGATCATTTGGGGGGTTGTGAAGCCAGTGAGGGCATGCAAGGAAATAAGTGGGTCAACATCAAGTGGGTCAATAGGCTCTTGGGTGGCATCGGGAAGGGAGGGTTCTTCAACAAGGGGAACTGTCACATCCTCTTCAAGAACATCCTCTGAGATGGCCATAAATATATTTTGTTCCTTACACTTGTGCCCCAGAAAATATTTTTCATCAAAATTATAGAGAAGACCCTTCATTTGGCGTTCATCCATTTCAGCCCTAGTTAGTTTATGGACCTCGAGGGGAGTAACAGGGGGGTTAGGATTAGTGGGTCGAGGGTGAGGAACAAAAGGGGGTATTTTGTTCTGGGAAAAAACAACTTTTTGGGCCTCTTTAGCATGTTGAGTAGCTTCCAACCAAGTGGGAGGGCGGGCCATGAGAACCTGGCATTTCATCCTTGAGACCACTGATAAAGCATTCACAGAAGAATGCATCTGACATGCCCTATGTTCGAAAGGCCAAATTCTCAAAATCAATGATGAAGTATTCCACTATTCCTGACTGTTTCAACTTGGTCAGACAACCTAGATAGTGGGTATCAGTATCAAAGTGGGCATAGAGCTCAGCAACAAACTGGGTCCAAGAAATATACCCCTGATGTGAATTTTTTTTCCATTGCCACCATTGCCAACATTCAGGATCTAGATAGAGGACAACATAGTGAAGTTTGGCCAACTCATTAGTAATACCACGCAGAGAAAAATAATGCTCCATTTGAGTGACCCAACCTGTAGGATCAGAGCCATCAAATTTATTGACCTCTATGTGGGGAAGACAGGGTTCATGATGAAAGGAGTTGGAGTGAAAATTCGAAGACTGAGAGGAATCAACAACATCAGGTTGTGCTGATGAAGAAGGACCCGTAGGGTGGTTCAACAATTGATTGACAACAGACTGGAGGGAGGTCAATTAGGTTGTGAGGTTGGCTTATGATCCAAATGGATCTTGAAAGGGTCAAAAATAAAATTTCTCAAATGCTCAAGAAAATGATGTGATCGTGAATTGCTCGTCGTAATCTTTCCGGCAGTGCAAATAGATCAAAAAACGGAGTCTGTATGCAAAATTTATCGCAATTTGAAGTTTGGGTCAAACAGGTAAAAAGTCAATTGGTCAAGGGACACATGGCATCTTCAACATGTGACACATGGAAGATTTTAAATTCGACAAGTGGAAGCCATTAGGTGATGACATGTGGTATCACTAGGTCATGACAAGTGGCAAGGGTTCATGATGACAAGTGTCAAAGTTTTGATAGTCCATGTGGCAAAAGATTGGCCAACCATGGGTTGACACATGGTCCAATCCAAGGGTGACACATGGCACCATGGTCAAGGCCTTAAAAAGGTCAAATTTATATTATTGGACTCCATGGGATTCAATCCCATGACCTGCCTCTTCAAATGACTTAAGCACAATGAGCTAACCACAAAGGGCGAATTAGTCCTTTAGAAAAAAAAAAAACATTTTTCATAAATTTAAACTTAAGCACCTTTTCCAGCTAAGGGAGGTGTGCCCCTTAGCACTAGGTGAAATGGACCTCATATGACCACAGAAAGGGGGGGCGTGCCCTAATTGGGGGCTTAAGCATTTTTTTTGCCAAATTTTGGGTTTTGACCTTATTTTAGTGGATTTTTAGCTGATTTTTAGTGATTTTTGAGGATATTTGGCCCTCTAAAGGGGATCTGAGACCAATCTAAGGCCAAAAAGTTGGGGGGAAGTTGGATTTCGACCCCCAACTCAGAATATATATAAACCATAGGTTTTTGACAGTGAAGAAAGGTTCAAAGGAGGAGAAATGCTATAGAATTATGAAGCCAAAGACATTTTTATGCAGGGAAATCATTGAGGAGAGAGACTTTGCGGGCCAATTTCGGGAGCTTCGCTCAACCATTTTTAGTGCCGTCAGTTGTGTTGGGTTCTTGAGGTAGATAATAACACATCCATACCATATTGTAATCCATTTGACACTTTTTGATGTACTTTTGAATCATGGAAGAGAAATAAGAAATCCTCACCCACTGAGACAAAGGCCCGGAGATGTAGGGAATCTTGTCGAACTCCGTTAACAAATTTGTTGTTATGGTTTTCTGATTATTTGTGCTTACTTTCATATCTGCATTTATTATTATGGCTGCAATGTTATATCATTAATTCTTCCTCTTTCTTCAATTCCTAAATGGTTAATGAACTCATGCTTTAAAAACTTAACCATAGTCTTAAAAGATCATTTTCGGATCAAGTGGTATCAGCGCGGGTTGACGGTTGGTTTTTGAGTTTGCATTATTACCAGGGAAAATATTAATCATGGAAAATGTGAGCTTGTTGAAGAGAATCTTGAGATTGGATCGAGAAAGAGGACTTCTCAAAGTGAGAAGATGGCATCGGAAGAGGGACTTTCTCATAACGAGATAGAGTTTCAAAAGACTTTCTTTGCCATGTCGGAGATGGTAAAGGTTTTATATGATGATTACTTGGAGCGGAAGAGACCAATTTTAGGTGAATATTCAAAGGCCAAAAGTGAATAAGGAGAGAATACTCCTAAACCTCCTCCTTCACCTCCTTCTTCTCCATCAACTTCTTCTTCAAGTACAAGTTCTAAGTCCACTGCAAGAAACATTCCCATAAACATAAACATGATATGCCTTTACTTAAGCTTGATGTGAAGTTTGAATTACCCATGTATGATGGTGAAGTCAATGCAAAGAGGCTTGATAACTGGGTCAGACAGATGGAATTTTATTGCAGTGTGCAACAAATCAAGGATGACGCAACTCAAATCAAATTGGCATCGCTTTGACTTGTAGGCAGAACACTCATCTGGTGGAAAAGCAAGTTGCAAAATGGCACGCAACAAGTGGGTAATTATTTCCATCATGGCAAGTTTTTGTTTCTGCACTTAAAAAGAAATTTTATCCTTTGGGTTATAAAGAGAAGGATTTAATTGAAAGGAAAGATATTAAACTAAGAAAGGGAAAAATAGTGCAAGAATACACAGATGAATTTCATAAGATGGCATTAATGTTAGACATTCCATTACATACCCAAGAAACTCTTATGAAGTATATAGGAGTTTTATCTGGACACATTCGTAACATTGTATTTATGTTTGGACCTACTAATATTGATGAGGTTTATGTTCAAGCAACATACATTGAGGTAGGGAAAACAAAAGTTGGTGTATTAGGGGAATTGTCTTCAAGAAAAGAGGACAAAAGGAAGGGGAATAGCAAGAAAGAAAATTCAGTGACAAGAAGGGAAGAGAAGCTCTCTTGCAAGCATTGCGAGAAATAAGGGCATGATGATGATCATTGCTGGAAATTGCATCCCGAGAAGAGACCAAAGTGGTTCAAAGAAAGGAAAGGGAGGCAAACAATTGTAGCAACAACACGGCCAATAGGCTTGGGATT
>JASDQU010305589.1:37680-49916 GCA_032191745.1 Picea mariana | reverse complement strand
ATCTCAATCTAACTTGATTTCAGAGGAAGTGGTTAAACAATTGGGATTAAACACTCAGATGCATCATAAACCTTACTCACTTAAATGGATAAGAAACAATCATAAATTGCACATAACAAAGCAATGCACTTTAAAGTTTTCAATTTCATCAAAAATTTTCAAAATTTGTGGATGAGGTAACGTGTGATGTGGTGCCACTCAATGAATGTGGAATGGTCTTAGGCAGTCCTTATTTGTATGGTCACAAAGCAATATTCTACAGGGAACATAATCAATATCACTTAATCAAAGAAGGAAATGAATATGTTGTGCGTGCTCATCAATTAAAAGAAAATCAATCCCTACAAACAATGGAACAATTAAGGAAGGCAGTGTATGCAAGCAACACACCTATAATTGTTCCAAATCAAGAAATTGATCTTAAGCATGAACATGAGATGATTTTAGAATGGAAGTTCAATCATACTTTGATTCAATATAAGATAATGTCGTGCAAGTACTACAAACATATTATCTCATTTGCAGTCATATTTTTTATGTTATCATTACTAATTTTTTCAACATGGATGGTAGTGGCTTTAGTAAGATGTGAAAGAGTACAAGTGGCTAACAACATGTTTCTAGTTGTCATGGTTGTTTTGCAATTGATCTTGATGAGACAGGTGCATAGGAAAGATTTTAAAGACAAATAACAAGTGGGGTGGCCTATCCCACACTTGATGACTGGTTAGTACCCTTTTGGAGGACCAAAAGGTCTTAGTGGGGAGGTGTGATCCAAATGGATCTTGAAAGGATCAAAAATAAAATTTATCAAATGCTCAAGAAAACAAAATTATTGCGAATTTCTCGTCGTAATATTTTCGGTGGCGCAAACGGATCGAAAAATGAAGTCTGTATGCAAACGTTATCGCAATCTGAAGTTTGGGTCAAACAGGTAAAAAGTCAACTGGTCAAGGGACATGTTGCATATTCAGCATGTGACACATGGCAGATTCTAAATTCAACAACTGGCATCCATCAGGTGATGACATGTGGTATCACTAGGTCATGAAAAGTGGCAAGGGTTCATGATGACAAGTGTCAAAGTTTTGATAGTCCATGTGACAAAAGATTGGCCAACCATGGGTTGACACATGGTCCAATCCAATGGTGACACATGTCACCATGGTCAAGGCCTTAAAAAGGTCAAATTTATATTGTTGGAATCCATAGGATTCGATCCCATGACCTGCTTCTTCAAATGACTTAAGCACAATGAGCTAACCACAAAGGGTGAATTAGTACTTTAGAAAAAAAAAAAAAAAAACATTTTTCATAAATTTAAACTTAAGCACCTTTTCCAGCTAAGGGAGGTGCACCCCTTAGAAATAGGCCACATGGCCCACATATGACCACAGAAGGGGGTTTTTCACCCTAATGGGGGGGCTTAAGCATAGTTTTTTCCAAATTTTGGGTTTTGACCTTATTTTAGTGGATTTTTAGCTGATTTTTAATTATTTTTGAGAATTTTTCGCCCTCTGAAGGGGATCTGAGCCCAATATGAGGCCAAAAAGTTGGGGGGACATCGGATTTCGACCCCCAACTTAGAATATATATAAACCAAAGGTGTTTTATAGTCCAGACAGGTTCAGAAGAGTAGAAATGTTATAGAATTTTGAAGCCAAAGACATTTTTATGCGGGGAAGCCATTGAGGAGAGAGACTTTGTGGGCCAATTCTGGGAGCTTCGCTCAACCGTTTTCAATGTTGTTAGTTGTGTTGGGTTATTGAAGTCGAGAAGAAAATAGCCATACCAGCTTGTAATCCATTTGATACTTTTATGATGTACTTTTTAAGCATTGAAGAGAAATAAGAAAGCCTCACCCACTGAGACAAAGGCCTGGAGATGTAGGCAATCTTGTCGAACTTCGTTAACAACTTTGTTGTTATGTTTTTCTAATTATTTGTGCTTACTTTAATATCTGCATTTCTTATTATGGATTCCATTTTATATCATTAATTCTTCCTCTTTCTTTAATTCCTAAATGGTTAATGAACTCATTCTTTAAAAACTTAACCACAGTCTTAAAAGATCATTTTCAGATCAACTTCCAAGGTGTCAATGCGGGAATTGGTGGAATCCAGCTGATATGTGAGATGTTCAATGGATACATGGGCTTGATTGATGAAATTTTGGATATCTTGGTTGCGAGTGGTGGCCATTTGGAGAGGGGAAGTGCGGGTAAGGAAAAAAAATGGGTGGGTGGGATCACAAAAAAAAGGACTTAGAAGTGATAGGTACCACGACGATCAGTGCTTGCAGAAAAATATAATGGGATATGCGACAAAATAGGGAAACTAGGAAGGGGTCGGGTCCACTAAAACAAAAAGGATTAAAAATGAAGGGTATGACTGTGATCAGGGAGAAAAGGAGAATCCAATGGAATAGGTCCCAAATAAGTGTGTCAGGGGGACCACTATACTCTTTTTTTTTTTTTACTCCTGTGGAGTTATACTCCAGCCTAAAGAATACTGCAATGAAAAAATGCCCAAATGCTTAACAAGAATAAATGTGTAGCAATTTCGTAGCCAAAATGCAGAAGATATTGTAGCACGATAATAGATATTATTGGTTCTATTTATGTTTCCTTCCCAAGGGTTCTACATACAACGGTTTTCCTTATGCTATAGCTCTCTGATATATGTGTGGGGTCCAACAGTAGTACTCAGTCCAATATCTCAGGGCCCCAACTAAGGAGGCTAGATCATACCCTTAGTCGTACTACCTGACTACCGAGGTACTAGAGAGTATCTTCCCGAGTGTTGTTCTTGGTGGCACTATAGAAATCATGATCTTATCTATGGAGGGCTTCAGGAGATCTAGGTCGATCTGTATATAGGTGATGTTTGATGTGTTACCACTCAAAAGGGTACCAATATATGTGCGCTTAAGTACCACTTCTATTTACTATGTGTATGAATCCTCGACCGCGGGTTTATGCGCGTAATGACATATCTTTGTAGCTTAAAGACGTCGGAGTATGTCTCTACCCTGAAAAAAATTTAACCCACAATTTTCTTTCGAGGAAGGTGCTTTGATACCACTTGTAATATTCCAGATATAAAAAGTATGCGGAACAAAAATAAAATGCTAGAAATGGCAAATGAACAATAATATAACCAGAACAACACCACAATAATACCAAAATGATACCAGAATAACACCAGAAAGAGCACTTTGATTACTGAGAGCAATGTTCACTTTCCTCTTCGAGGGGGAAACCTCCAGTAGAGCAGATCTCTATTACAATAATATCCAAGACAAAACTTCTCATACCCTCAACTCCTATGTATACTAAATATGTCTATCAAAAGAACAATCTAGAGGAAGATCCTTCTAGAAGCAGAAGCTTCTACTAGGTATTCTTACATTGGACTTAATCTTCCTTATTGCTAGGCCTTATTAATATTGACCTTTATTACATGGAAATATATTATTCTACCTACGTGAGGGGTTAGGTCCCTAACAAAATTTGAATAGGTTATTGCAGTTTTCTTAAGGTACATTATGGTGAAGAGTTTGTTAAGCCTATGGTACATTACCTTACTAACTATTAAGGACTTTGATGAGTAAATCCTATAGAAACCAGCTAAGTGACCCTATAGTCTCCCCTTCTTCTCATAAGTAGAGGGAAATAAGGTTATGAGAAAAACTACTTAAGGGAAGATACCAACAAAACATTCAATCCATCATTCAATTACACATCATCCATAAAGCTTATATGTCAAATTTCACTATTGTAGTTTCACATATAGTGCACGGTACCTCATCGAAGAAGCACATCCTTGGATTGATAAATTAAATTCAAGTTGAGGATTTCAACAATTTGTTTTTAATTCTTTGGCCCATCTCTTTTTGGTGTCATTGTTAAGGAGGTGCTAAAAACTACATTCAATTCCATCTAAATTTCAAAAATGAAAAGAAAAAACTCATCAAATTGTATGCATCAACCTAGAGATAGATTTGGTAGATTTTTATCAAGAACATGTATTTATGGTGTGATTGAAATAGTTATAGTTGAACAAGGACAACAATAAGAGGATTGTGAAATAGGCATCCAACAATCATTGAAGAATTTTTTGAGTTACCTCAAGAAGGAGCAGGGGGTTTTGTAAATCCATCTATTGAAACAAAGCATTGAATAGAGTAAAGAGTTTTAATATCATATACCATGGTTGAATATGGAGAACAACAATTTGAGATCTTTTAGTTCCTCGTTTGAGAAAATCATGGAGAAACAAGGATGAGAATATCAATCCTTCTTCTCTCCCTCATTTTCATGGCCTTATTACAGGAGACCTTGATACTTTCCTTTTTGAATTTGAAGTTGTTTGCAAGACTTATGACTATGCAGTAGATGCTCAAAAGCTCAATATTTTTTCCCTCTACATTGAAGGAATCAACCTTAAGATGGTTTATGAGTTTTTAAGGGAAAAATATMAGAAGCTAAGAGAAAATGAAGAAAAMCTTCATTGAGAAATATAGGGACTAATGTAAGGAAAGGGATAGTAGAGATGGGATATTTATAATGATACAAGGAGAAAGTAAATCCCTGGAAGATTATGAAGAAAGGCTCCAACTTAGTTACAAAAGGGCTCATAGTTGCATACTAGATGTTAACTCCCTCAAGTTTGTGTTGCTTATAGGAGTGAGAGAGGAAACAATGGAAACTTTTAATCTACTTGAAAATAGATTCATCTTCTAGTTGGAGTATGAACACATTAAACAAGTATTCAAGCACTACTCTAGGTATAAAAGGAAGAAAATTAGGAATGGAAGAAATTATACCCCACAATCAACCAATTTGTTCACTCTCACAAATAATGAAATATTAGGAGGCTTGTTAGAAGATATGTGTTGTCGCAAGAGTTGGTTCTAGGCTGTAATAGAGCCAAGCCTTAACGCATTTTTAATGAGATAATAAATCATTGCTTGAAGCTTGATCTAGATTGCTGCAAGCCAATCCCTGAGGTAACCTGAAACCTGCTTTAGAGTGTGTTTCTGACCTAATACACTTAGAGAGGGCTCTCTCAATAGAAAAGGCTTTGTACTCAAAGAATATTCAATAATCACAGTAAGAAGGCCAAATTTCTTATAAGACAAGATATTTTGATAAGGTTGGCAGTTGCACATATTTGAAAAGGCCTATTGGACGATGGAGTCAAGTGAAAACCAAATATAAGGGGTAATAGCAGTGATCGTGTTACTTGAGGGAAATGAGGCAAAGTAAGTCTATCTTTCAGCAATCGATAATCAAGATATGGTAGCAAAAAAGAAAAGGAAAAGACCATCACAGTGAAATCATCTAACAAGGATGAATTTTCACTACAACTTTAGAGGAAAAATACTGGAGGCTAATAACTAGGTGCAGAGCACTAATCTTGAGTGAATTCTGACTAGTCATCATTGAAACACAACACATATCAACCATGTGTATGGAGCATGCAAAATGAATTCCAAACAAATTTTGACTCGGTTGATAAAAGAAGAGATAGACAATATGAATGTAACAAGATGGAGAACATACTAAAGGAATCAACCGTGATGAATCTCACATATCAAGTGAACACATGTCTCCATCATTACGTTATTCTAGATCTTCAAAATAACTTAGTTTTCAATAGAAGCCCTCTTCAAAAGAGGTTTCCCCCCCTTTACTCTCATCAAAGAGATATACAATATATAATCCTTCAACATATAACAGATGAGAAACTACCTCAAAACCAACTGAGAAACGAACTGCCAGTTGTTTAACTGAAATCTGGGCGCGTTCCTACATTTTTGGGCCATGTCTGCAGCGCCATCTTGAGGGGAAATTTTTCCTACCTTCCAAAGATCTAAATTTGGATATGAATATACCACTGGAAATATTATGATATGTAGATGTCAATCGACTATTCAAACGTGTAAAACAACCTCTCCAAGGTTGAGAAAAGTGAGTTTCCCACAGGCAGTTTTTTTGGAAAAACCTGCAATTTCTGTGGCTAACAGGATGAAAACAGGGGTATCTTAGCCACTGAAAGTCCTGGATTTTGACAGCTAACAATGTGATTTCAGAGCGCCGTAAGCCACTGAAAGTCCCGAAACCCCGAAATGGTCAAAATCTTATGTCAGCCAAACCCCCAACTGTCGAAACCTCGAAATGGTGGCATGGAATTGATGTAAAACCTTATTATAGTGATTTTATTGCCGTTTTATTGAATTATTTCAGTGCCTCCTCGTGACTTGATTTCTGGGTAAAAACACATCTACACTTTCGGCAGCCAAGGGAATATGAAACTTGAGATTTAAGCTACCGAAAGTCTGCACTTTTGGTAGCTAAATACTATAATTTTTTTCCTCCTAAGCTACCGAAAGCCAAAATTTCAATATTTGTTCCAACATAGACTCCATCTAGGATTGGTGCTTTCCTGCGAAGTGCCAAGAACAGTAGACCAAGTGCCTTCATCCATTGGGCGACCTGAGATCATCCTTATCAAACATTGAACCCTGTCACTTTGCTTGCACCTTTCCGAAACAAAAAACCACTTATGCATTCATTGGGCTATGGAGTCATAATGTTTTAAATCAAAACCATACAAGATGCCAAACTGAACTGGAAACGTACTTAAAACTATTGTTGTACTCTAATGCTCAAATTCAAGCTTATTTATATACATCACCTACTCTAACTACTGAAAAAATTCCCACTGAATCAAATGATACAAAAATGCCAATGAAGCCAATCCAAAAACTGTGTACTTATTTGAAATATGCTCACACTTTCTTTGAGTAGGCTGAAAAAGGAAACCGACAAATTCCATCTGAAATGTTGTTGATCATGAATTTTCAAACTTTTCCTCGATTCTTGTGACAAAATATCCATGACATAACATACTCCTCCATTAAATGAATCTAAAAGGTCAGCAAAAGGATCATGAAAAAATGCATGGTCCTGAGGTTTTAAATAACAAGCTTCATCAAAGACTATTGTATGCTCCACTTTATTTTGCTTAGGATCATCCTCAAAGAGGATATCCAAACATCCTTCATCTGATATGGCATCTGTTTGAAGATTGTCATTCCTCCATGAAAAACCTACAGCAAATTGTTCTAGAGAAACAATATTATAATCATCAGTGTACTCATCATATTTAGGTTCAGCAGATAACTCATGAGTCTCATCAATCAGACAAACACTCGGAATATCGATTGTGGATTGCTCAAGCATGGAAAATTTTGTTCCTTTCTCTAGCATGATGTTTATCTCAGATTTATACTCCTCCAAATAACAGTCTAAGGCATCCTTGAACAGCAAACTTCCTTCAAAACTATTAAATGTGACATCCCTATCCTCTTCATGAAACAAAACAGGGCTTACAAGCTAATTTCCTGGCTGGAAATCAACATCATAAATAGGTCCATTAACTTCCTGTAGAGTTTCATCAAACACATGGCTGTCATTTTTTAAAAACAGATTTACATTTTCAGAAATGGAAGAAGTCTGACTCTCATATCTAGAACTGTGAATACACTACAAATCTGTGTAAGCAAGGTCTGTAACATGACTATGCAGGAGCAGATCTATTTCTTCTTCAGTCAAAGGAGAAGGTGGTCTCTGTATTTTTTGGATAAAACAACAATTATTTCCTTTCTCTTCTGCAGGTTGGCCGTGACGCTAAATGTCTTCTTCTTGAATATGTCCACAAGATCTATCATATCCAACTTCTTTATGAGCCAACTCTTCCTCATACTGATCATCTTCATCAACTTGAGAAATTTCTGATATTTCTTCCTCCTCTTCAAGAGGATTTGTTTGATCTTTTTGTCTTATAAATTCTATATTACAGCAATCTTCAAAAAGTATTTCAGCTGAGTATATTCTTTTACAATGTTGATGAAAAAGTATTTGAAAATATTTCAATGAAGGATTATTGGAATGGGGTAAATCTTTATACCAGAGTCTAGCATCTCTTTCCAACGAAAACGCAAGCAGCTTCATGAGGACATCTTCATGATGTATATTTAATTCATCCATGATCTTGTGGAATTCAAACAAGTGATGAGCGGGATTTTCATCCGCATATTCTCCAAATTTAGGAAGGACATCTTCCCAAAATTTAACGTCTGGAACAGTGTTTGGAAAACCATAAACATTTGTAAAGTCTAGAGGAGCAAACCTTGCAGCAATCCGAGCAATGAATGAATTCAACATTTTGAGACCAGTGGAGTCGTCAGTGAATCATGTAGAGTCTTCGAACCAAGGAGTCACCAGGTGAATGATCACAGCCAATTGAATGCATATCCCTTGTTCACCATCAAGAGATATATCTGAACTTTTGTTGTATCCCAGGGAAGATCACTTCGTCCTCCGTCCCCGACAACGGTGCCAGAAAATGTTGTCGCAAGAGTTGTTTCTAGGTTGTAATAGATCCAAGCCTTAACACATTTTTAATGAGATAATAAATCATTGCTTGGAGCTTGACCTAGATTGCTGCAAGCCAATCCCCGAGGTAACCTGAAACCTTCTTTAGAGTGTGTTTTTGACCTAATACACTCAGAGAGGGCTCTCTCAATAGCCAAAGGCTTTTTACTCAAAGAATATTCAGTAATCACAGTAAGAAGGCCAGATTTCTTATAAGACAAAATATTTTGGTAAGGTTGGTGGTTGCACATATTTGAAAAGGCCTATTGGATGATGGAGTCAAGTGAAAACCAAAGAAAAGGGGTAATAGTAGTGATCATGTTACTTGAGGGAAATGAGGTAAAGTAAGTCTATCTTTCAACAATCGATAATCAAGATATGGTAGTAGAAAAGAGAAGGAAAAGACCATCACATTGAAAGCATCTAACAAGGATGAATTTTCACTACAACTTTAGAGGAAAAAGACTGGAGGCTAATAACTAGGTGCAGAGCACTAATCTTGAGTGAATTCTGACTAGTCATCATTGAAACACAACACATATCAACCGTGTGTAAGGAGCATGCAAAATGAATTCCAAACAAATTTTAACTCGGTTGATAAAAGAATATATAGACAATATGAATGTAACAAGATGGAGAACATACTGAAGGAATCAACCGTGATGAATCTCACATATCAAGTGAACACATGTCTCCAGCATTACGTTATTCTAGATCTTCAAAAGAGGCTTACCCCCCTTTACTCTCATCAAAGAGATATACAATATATAAGTCTTCAGCATATAACATATGAGAAACTACCTCAAAACGGACTGAGAAACGAACTGCCAGTTGTTTAACTGAAATCTGGGCGTGTTCCTACATTTCTGGGCCATGTCTGCAACGCCATATTGCGGAGCATGCTTTCCTACTTTTTCGATCTTTAAATTTGTATCTGAAGATACCACTAGAAATATTAGGATCTGTAGATGTCAATCGACTATTCAAATGTGTAAACCAACCTCTCCAAGGTTGAGAAAAGTGAGTTTTCCCATAGGCAGTTTTTTTTGGAAAAGCCTGCGATTTCGGTGGCTAACAGGCCGAAAATAGGGGTATCTTAGCCACCAAAATTCCTGGATTTTGGCAGCTAACAGTGCGATTTCAGAGTGTCGTAAGCCACTGAACGTCCTGAAACCTCGATTTTGGCTTTCATCTTTTGGGGAAATGGAGCAATGGTCAAAATCTTATGTCGGCCAAACCCCCGACTGTCGAAACCACGAAATGGTGATGTGGCATATATGTAAAACCTTATTATAGTGATTTTATTGTCATTTTATTGCATTCTTTTAGTGCCTCCTTGTGACTTGATTTCTGGGTAAAAACACATCTACACTTTCGACAGCTAAGGGCATATGAAACCTGAGATTTAAGCTACCGAAAGTCTGCACTTTTGGTAGCTAAACACTATAAATTTTTTCCTCCTAAGCTATTGAAATCCAAAATTTCAATATTTGTTCCAACAATATGAAAAATGAGATTTTACATTCATTGTCAATGGAGATGGATACAATGCATATAAAAAGGAATCAAGAAGAATCAGAAAAAATATCTAGTTGTTTTTTGTCCTAAATACACAAAAACACATGTTAGAAAGGAATGTCCACTTAATATTGTATAAATTTGTGGACTTTGTGAAGAGAAACATCAAACTAACAAATATCCTTCCATGCTAGGTATCAAGTTTTCTCACCAAGGAGTTGAGGAAAACATGGAGCCACTATGTTTCATCGACCAAAGGATGCAAGGACTAGCTCAACCATTTCAACTAGGTTTTCCTTATTCCCATCCTCAATATTTTGTTAGATATAATGCACAAATGCATGCTCAACAGTATCCTCCCAATCAACGTAGATAGCCAATGAAAAATCAATGGCAATAATAAAACCATCCTCAACCATTTCAATCTCCCCTTCAATCATTCCTAACTCAACCTCAAATGCAAAAATACTAGTGGACTAACCCACCACATTGATGGAGAAATCCAACCCAGCAATAGAAATAATTTATCCCACCTCCACCATAAGAGATCAATTCTACAAGAAACAATAATCAACAAATCCCAAAAAAACCTCAGTTGTCGACCCAACCATCACCCAATCCAAAAAATAGGTAGATCAAACAAGTATATAATAACAAGATGACCACCTACCAAACTTAACTTATGGATCTTCAAGAGATCAATATAAAGTTAGGAAAGGTATCTATATCCCCTCCTCTTATTACAAATCCCATAGAGGATAAGAAATTTGAGGAGGAAGAACCTCCTCCACAAGAGAAACAACCTATCCCTAAACCAACACATCCTTATCTTCAAAGGATAGAATATAAGAAGACTTACACAATCTCATAAATGACCCCTTAAGTGAACTCAAAAACTTATGTGTCAAAATTCCCTCTCCTCTAGGCTATTGAGGATACTCATGTCTACAACAATCTCATAAAATAAGAATTCATTAGGAGGCCATAAATAAAAATAAAAGAATCTCCTACAGTTAATGTGATAGGCCAATTGACAAATCTTATGTTGGGAAAAATATATATTCCTAAATACTTAGATCTAAGAGGCCCAATATGTCCATTGGATGTAGCTTGGGTGGTTGGGAGGAATGATTGCTACCCTCCCCATCCAAGTTCAATTCCTTGTGAGTGACATGTTATGCTCTTAAATGGGTCTATAAGATGCTCTTGTTATTGATCCCCCAATATTTCAAAAATACTTGGCCTCCCTATGTTCTCTCATGGATTTTGGGGGGGTTTTCCGCAGACGTAGCAAGCACTGATATATGGTGTCGTGAACCACATGAAAAAAAATCTAAGAGGATCAATCGTAAATGTTTACATAAAAATATATATATAATTTAGAATACCCTAATATCCCTAGAGGAAACCATCAATGTTATGATGAAGGACACTATGCTTAGATCATACCTTAGGGAACGATTGAGACACACACCCACCATGCTCTAGCTAGCAGATAGATCAACTATAAATCTTGAGGGAGTCTTAGAGGATGTGATGGTTTCTATTGATTCATGGGAGTACCCAACAAATTTTATAGTACTACAAACCAAATCAAGACTAAATGAGTATTCCCTCATCTTAGGATGACTTTGGCTAGCTACAACTGATGCATATATTAGTTGAAGTTATTTTCCACTACAAGGTTTACGATTTATTAAGGGTTTCTCAACAAATTAACATCATAGATACCTAAAATAGAAACTCACAAAAAATATTTCATTATGGGGGGTGATTTCAATAGAACAGAACTCATACAAACCTCAACACTCTACAACATTCCTTGGTAAATATATTCCAACAGTTAAATTGGAAAAATACTTCAATAGATTATCAGGGTACAATGATAGTGTAGCCATGTATTTTTCCCTAAACTTCCATAACATTAGAAGCCAAGAATACATCACCTCAGTAAAAGGATTGGAAATATAGGTTGATGAACCCATGATCATCAGAGTATCAAGGTTACCCATAGGATTTCTCAAGGACAATGGGGATAGAAAACCAACCATGAATTCCATGAAGTTCCTCCTTGGTTAATATGGAGAAGTGGAAGAGAGAAAGAATGGAGTAAAAAGAGACAGTATATCTTATCGACGAGATGAGGTGGTTTACCAAATTCCGAAATACATCACATGTGAAGGTATACTAAGCATGGTTTATTCCTACCATTTCAAATTTATTCACCAATTGAGAAACTTATTTCATCAAAGACTTGAGGTAAATATTAGTGTAC
>JASDQU010305589.1:4736-15053 GCA_032191745.1 Picea mariana | reverse complement strand
GATGAATTTTCACTACAACTTTAGAGGAAAAAGACTGGAGGCTAATAACTAGGTGCAGAGCACTAATCTTGAGTGAATTCTGACTAGTCATCATTGAAACACAACACATATCAACCGTGTGTAAGGAGCATGCAAAATGAATTCCAAACAAATTTTAACTCGGTTGATAAAAGAATATATAGACAATATGAATGTAACAAGATGGAGAACATACTGAAGGAATCAACCGTGATGAATCTCACATATCAAGTGAACACATGTCTCCAGCATTACGTTATTCTAGATCTTCAAAAGAGGCTTACCCCCCTTTACTCTCATCAAAGAGATATACAATATATAAGTCTTCAGCATATAACATATGAGAAACTACCTCAAAACGGACTGAGAAACGAACTGCCAGTTGTTTAACTGAAATCTGGGCGTGTTCCTACATTTCTGGGCCATGTCTGCAACGCCATATTGCGGAGCATGCTTTCCTACTTTTTCGATCTTTAAATTTGTATCTGAAGATACCACTAGAAATATTAGGATCTGTAGATGTCAATCGACTATTCAAATGTGTAAACCAACCTCTCCAAGGTTGAGAAAAGTGAGTTTTCCCATAGGCAGTTTTTTTTGGAAAAGCCTGCGATTTCGGTGGCTAACAGGCCGAAAATAGGGGTATCTTAGCCACCAAAATTCCTGGATTTTGGCAGCTAACAGTGCGATTTCAGAGTGTCGTAAGCCACTGAACGTCCTGAAACCTCGATTTTGGCTTTCATCTTTTGGGGAAATGGAGCAATGGTCAAAATCTTATGTCGGCCAAACCCCCGACTGTCGAAACCACGAAATGGTGATGTGGCATATATGTAAAACCTTATTATAGTGATTTTATTGTCATTTTATTGCATTCTTTTAGTGCCTCCTTGTGACTTGATTTCTGGGTAAAAACACATCTACACTTTCGACAGCTAAGGGCATATGAAACCTGAGATTTAAGCTACCGAAAGTCTGCACTTTTGGTAGCTAAACACTATAAATTTTTTCCTCCTAAGCTATTGAAATCCAAAATTTCAATATTTGTTCCAACAATATGAAAAATGAGATTTTACATTCATTGTCAATGGAGATGGATACAATGCATATAAAAAGGAATCAAGAAGAATCAGAAAAAATATCTAGTTGTTTTTTGTCCTAAATACACAAAAACACATGTTAGAAAGGAATGTCCACTTAATATTGTATAAATTTGTGGACTTTGTGAAGAGAAACATCAAACTAACAAATATCCTTCCATGCTAGGTATCAAGTTTTCTCACCAAGGAGTTGAGGAAAACATGGAGCCACTATGTTTCATCGACCAAAGGATGCAAGGACTAGCTCAACCATTTCAACTAGGTTTTCCTTATTCCCATCCTCAATATTTTGTTAGATATAATGCACAAATGCATGCTCAACAGTATCCTCCCAATCAACGTAGATAGCCAATGAAAAATCAATGGCAATAATAAAACCATCCTCAACCATTTCAATCTCCCCTTCAATCATTCCTAACTCAACCTCAAATGCAAAAATACTAGTGGACTAACCCACCACATTGATGGAGAAATCCAACCCAGCAATAGAAATAATTTATCCCACCTCCACCATAAGAGATCAATTCTACAAGAAACAATAATCAACAAATCCCAAAAAAACCTCAGTTGTCGACCCAACCATCACCCAATCCAAAAAATAGGTAGATCAAACAAGTATATAATAACAAGATGACCACCTACCAAACTTAACTTATGGATCTTCAAGAGATCAATATAAAGTTAGGAAAGGTATCTATATCCCCTCCTCTTATTACAAATCCCATAGAGGATAAGAAATTTGAGGAGGAAGAACCTCCTCCACAAGAGAAACAACCTATCCCTAAACCAACACATCCTTATCTTCAAAGGATAGAATATAAGAAGACTTACACAATCTCATAAATGACCCCTTAAGTGAACTCAAAAACTTATGTGTCAAAATTCCCTCTCCTCTAGGCTATTGAGGATACTCATGTCTACAACAATCTCATAAAATAAGAATTCATTAGGAGGCCATAAATAAAAATAAAAGAATCTCCTACAGTTAATGTGATAGGCCAATTGACAAATCTTATGTTGGGAAAAATATATATTCCTAAATACTTAGATCTAAGAGGCCCAATATGTCCATTGGATGTAGCTTGGGTGGTTGGGAGGAATGATTGCTACCCTCCCCATCCAAGTTCAATTCCTTGTGAGTGACATGTTATGCTCTTAAATGGGTCTATAAGATGCTCTTGTTATTGATCCCCCAATATTTCAAAAATACTTGGCCTCCCTATGTTCTCTCATGGATTTTGGGGGGGTTTTCCGCAGACGTAGCAAGCACTGATATATGGTGTCGTGAACCACATGAAAAAAAATCTAAGAGGATCAATCGTAAATGTTTACATAAAAATATATATATAATTTAGAATACCCTAATATCCCTAGAGGAAACCATCAATGTTATGATGAAGGACACTATGCTTAGATCATACCTTAGGGAACGATTGAGACACACACCCACCATGCTCTAGCTAGCAGATAGATCAACTATAAATCTTGAGGGAGTCTTAGAGGATGTGATGGTTTCTATTGATTCATGGGAGTACCCAACAAATTTTATAGTACTACAAACCAAATCAAGACTAAATGAGTATTCCCTCATCTTAGGATGACTTTGGCTAGCTACAACTGATGCATATATTAGTTGAAGTTATTTTCCACTACAAGGTTTACGATTTATTAAGGGTTTCTCAACAAATTAACATCATAGATACCTAAAATAGAAACTCACAAAAAATATTTCATTATGGGGGGTGATTTCAATAGAACAGAACTCATACAAACCTCAACACTCTACAACATTCCTTGGTAAATATATTCCAACAGTTAAATTGGAAAAATACTTCAATAGATTATCAGGGTACAATGATAGTGTAGCCATGTATTTTTCCCTAAACTTCCATAACATTAGAAGCCAAGAATACATCACCTCAGTAAAAGGATTGGAAATATAGGTTGATGAACCCATGATCATCAGAGTATCAAGGTTACCCATAGGATTTCTCAAGGACAATGGGGATAGAAAACCAACCATGAATTCCATGAAGTTCCTCCTTGGTTAATATGGAGAAGTGGAAGAGAGAAAGAATGGAGTAAAAAGAGACAGTATATCTTATCGACGAGATGAGGTGGTTTACCAAATTCCGAAATACATCACATGTGAAGGTATACTAAGCATGGTTTATTCCTACCATTTCAAATTTATTCACCAATTGAGAAACTTATTTCATCAAAGACTTGAGGTAAATATTAGTGTACTATATTTCTTGCTACAATGTTTGAAATAAATGAGTACCAAAGTCAAAAGGGAAGAGAAGAGGCATTATCCCACCAAGGGATAATAAAGATATTGTATGTTATGCATTTACAGGGTAACCTAAAAATTCTCATGGGAATAATTTATCACCATGAGCAGGGAAGACTTTAGATCTTTACAAGATGTAGGCAAGGAAACTAGTGATGAAAAATAGTCTAGGAGGAAAAAAATTCTATTAAAGTTGAGACTTCTAGGAGGAAGAAAGAACATAAGATAATATAGGTATAAGAGGAAGACCAGGAGGTAGTTACCACCATGATCAATATAGAGGCAATTATAGGGAATATGCCTATGGATAATTAATCAAACCCTCATATAATGGGTGTTAAATTTAATGATACAAAGAGGGATAGAAAGTGTATTTATTTCTCCTAAGATTAACATGTGTTTTCAAAATTAAATGAGAGAAGGAAGAAGCAACATACCTGATTCTGGATCGTTTTACAAAGTATCCAATGATTTTCACTTGATTTTCACTTTAGTTCCATTGTTTCACCAAGAAACTTGTACAATCATGTAACTAGAAAATCCTTCCTCGTTCTTTCATAAACAATTGACCAAAACTTTCATATTGAATAAAGTATTAATCTAAAACTCAAGCTTAATATCTCATTAAATATGCAAAATATATCCATAAACATAGATATTTTGGTGGGGGAAAGAAGATATATCTATATTTATTAAGAAATAGTTACAACAATGATTATTACCTTGAGATAATTATTTTACCCCTAGCTCCAAGACTCGAATTCCTCCTTAGTCCTTAATTCACCTCCATTGAATAAGCACAATCCTCAACCATATCACTACAAGATAACCAAATGAATGGATAATATATCTTTCCTAAGATTAGATAATACTAATGTTGATGCCCAACATTCAAAAATGGTATCACACTCAATACCAAGGATTCTTTCTATAAATCACTAGCATAAGAACGTTTGCATATGAACTATCCTCCATTAGCTTTAGATCTCACAATTATAGGTCTTTGAGGAGCTAATGATAGGCTTCATGGCATGAAAAATATGGAGATACAAGCCATGCATGGATTTTCTCTTTTGACAACTCATTTCTTTTGAGTTTTCTTCGTGATTTTCTAGTTTCCAAAACTTTAAGGGGTGGTTGTGGGTTTTGCCTTGGAAAAATTCAACCAACTACATCTGATCTATGGGAAATCCACAAACAGTTGCTCTTCTTCTTAGAAAAATCACAACCTTGTTGTCTTTTTTCTAATTAAAACTTCTGTGAGATAAGCATTCATCATTTGATAGTTTATTTTGGTCTTCTACATCTACCTTGGCCTATGGTGCCAATTAGAGGTGTTACAAATTCCCCCTAATGTATGAATTCATAAGAGAAATTGATGGTTGAGATACATTACAATAATAACCATTACTGAGTGGACTAAGGAGGATTTTTTTAGATCAAGGAACTAGAAAATCCCTACAAGTAAAAATCAACCAATCAAATATAGAGATCATTCCTTAGGTAGGCATACCCATGCTTGGATACATCAATGTGCATGGCTACCAACAATACACGGTATATCCATGAAGTATATATAATGCAAATCCATGAACAAAAGATAGTACATGATGGATCCATGTTATTTATAAGATCATAGCCACAAGAAAATACAAAGTGGATCTATGTCAGAATATACATAAGGAAGATGCTTATCACAAATGAGAGTGCAATTCAGTCTTCAAAGTACACATCAATGGGTGGTAAAATATTGTGCAACTCAAGAAATGGAGAAACAAGGATGCCCCTAGCCCAAGGTCTTCAATATTAACTCTATGATTGTATGAACCTACATCATGCAAATAAATGAGTTGTTTTCATCCATGGAAAAAACCATGTGATTATTGAGCATTAATAGAAATCATAAATAGACGTGAGGGGACCCACCAATAATGAAGATGGACCCCAAAGTACAATAGTGCAATCTAGCAAGTGAATAAATGAGTTGATGTTGAAGACTTGTAGAATTGATCAATCAAGGGTCAATGATTAAAACCCATCGTTAATTGTGAGGGAACCTACCATTGATGTCTACAATCCCCAAGGTAATATATAGGTGTCTAGATCCACTTCCTAGATAATTATTTGGCATTGATAGAAAGTAATCCATCGAAAGGAGAGTACTAATGCATCCCACATCAGTCAACATGAAACAAGAACCAAGAAATTTTTGTGAAATAAAGAAACCACCAAGTACAAATTGACATAGGGATGGCCAACATGAAAGTTTTTTAAGACAATAAAATGGTCGGCTTGGGCTTAAACTTCGCTTGAACATATAGCAAAAAAAAATGATTGCTTGGGTAGTACTAGCACTAACAAGACCAAAGATATAAAGAAACAATATTGGAGGTCATGAATCTTTCTCCATAGTGACTGGAAGAATAACCAATTGGAGGAGTATTATCTCAAAATCATGGTACAGCTCCTAGGACAATACTAAATCCCAATTGCAAGAAAATGACACAAACAAGTGTCATGTTCAAATGTGACAGTAAATGATAGCTAATGCTCAAACTAAATCAAATATAGATTGAAATTATATCCCCCATTTTCTTTTTTCTTTTTTTTAGTTTTTTGGTGTCTTTTTCATGTTTCGATAAGCATGAAAAAAGAGATAAAAGCATGCTATAATGGAGTAAATGAGTGGCTCAATATCATGAAACTACCTTCCAAGAACATGGAATAGACCTATGCTAAGCAAAGGTAAAACGGGAAAGTTGTGTCCACTCATAGATGTGTTTTCTCTAAGGATATAGGTTACAAATAGAGGCAATAAATGCAAATGTCAAAGGTCAAAAATGACTACAATGGAAATAGGCATGATCAAGAAAATAGCATTGTAGTAGTATGCACGAATACGTAAATGGAAATAAGCAAATG
Organism: Picea mariana; assembly: GCA_032191745.1. Taxonomy (NCBI): domain Eukaryota; kingdom Viridiplantae; phylum Streptophyta; class Pinopsida; order Pinales; family Pinaceae; genus Picea; species Picea mariana. The sequence continues at coordinate 8,723 of JASDQU010305589.1, read as the reverse complement.
TAACTATAAAGAAACAAAAATTATGGGGAACCCCTTTAGGACATAACCAGAAAAAAGACAAGAGAAGAGCATGAAGTCTCAAATATTAAGTCTTGATGGGGCTAAATATGGGTTTTTGAGCCTATGGAAAATACTCAGAATGGGTTCCATGTGACAAGAGAAGTTATAACTAGAGCATCCCATGGAGGGTAGGCACTACCGCACAATTTATGGCATGCAACGAAGAAGAGAGGATAATGTCGCAACATAATGGGATCAAACCTAAGTCATAATATTGGCACAAATGATAGTTAATATTGCAAKATTGGAATGAAGGAAAATATTTATCTCTATATGCTATAWTGAAACAKTTKCCTCATGGTTCACTAAATATTTCCATATGAAAATACCAAAGAAAATGTATCCAAAYTCCTATAYACATGATCAACAACACTAGTCCAAAAGTTAATAAATCCAATATAAACCTCCAATAACAACTTGTTCTCTATAATACAAAACTTTATAAACAAMAACCTTAAAAATACAATATGGTACAAATCACTACACATCATTGTTTCTTATGCATAGTACTTCTTYAKCTAGAACCCATTGTGAGTCTCAAGCCAAGGTTTCCTTTCATAATCAATGAAATCATAGGCCCATGTCGAAAACATGTGGCTCTCCRTGAAAGGGCCATTCYATACAAGTTTTAAATTACATGCTCCTGATGTATCATGGTGTCAAGAATGAACCTAAACCAAGTCACTTTCAGACCAAACTTGAGGATTAAAACTYACATTCCATTTATAAATCTCGTGAGCTATTGCACTCTTGATGATGACCATTATGACATGGTAAGGATATGAGAAATTGATCTTTGGTATGGATTGTAATGGAAAATTTAGTGGTGAGTTCCAAAAAAGGAATCTCGAACACAATTAGGTTAAGGCGTAGCATTTCACTAGATGATCCAAAAAATGGATCCTGGAATTTTTTGAAAGGAGCACTATAAATTTTAAATATTTCAAAAGAAAAATCTACTCCAATCAATGTGTTTTCAAATGGGCCAAGTTTCAAAAAAAGTTCAAGACATAGATCATTTTAAAGGTTTGAAAAATTTCCCTCCACATACACATCACATGTTAGGGTGGAGCCTTGGTACCACTCGATATCCCTACATGAAACAAGGATTTGTTTTCCAACCTCCAAAGTCTCTAGTTCAAGAAGAAATAATGATTGTTGATGCACATCTTCCCATTGTCTTTCAAACTTGGTCATTGCTTCAAGGATAGCCTCATTATAAGGAATCTCAACATCCAATAAATCATGTGAACTAGGAGGGTTGACGATCTAAATGGGTGAAGTGAATTGATCATATTCCATATAATGATGGATTTTATGATCATCATCCATGGTTATTGATTGAATATCATGATAGGAAATCTCAACTGGACATAGCGTCATGTCGACCTTAATGACTGAATTGCAGATGTACAAGGCACTACCCAAGGGTCATGAGTGATAGCAAATAGGTTAGAAAAAATATGGTGTTGAAGCATATGATGCATGATAGAAACATATGATAAGGATGAACCTTGTAATTCAATAGTACTCGACAAAATCATACATATAGGAACCGATTTAATAGAACTAACAAGTGGAGGGAAGGGAAAAAATCCAATCATATATGAATCTTTGAACATCCCAATACCATTTCAATCAAAAGAACCTTTGGAATCACCGACAAATGAAACATTTGTATTAGCATTAGTTCATGAATTAGGCATACATTACTCCAATTGATCTATGGTAACCACTTTACCATAATGAGGAAAGTGGAGGAATCTAAATATTAAAGGCACCACTATTGTCATTGCATAAAACCAACTATTCCCTAACAAAATATTATAGTCTAAAGGAGCATCAACGACTTCAACTTCAATTGAAACAATCTTTCCACCTAGTGTTATGGGAAAGGTGGAAATGATTCTATGGGGATTAAAAGTATGATTGTCGCTTGCCTTCAAAATGGTGTTCAACTAGATAATCTCTAGAGAACTTTAGGCTCTCCAATAAGACAAATAGATAATTCAAGTGGAGGCTCCTTCATTGATAATGCATCTAAAGATGTTTGTCCCACATGAAGATACTTGTATCTTGAAAGAAATCTAGTGGGGAATACTATGTCGATTTCGGTTAGGTTCAAATGTAATCAGATGAGTGTTTGAATAGATAAGCTCTAGAGAACCTCTGGCTCTCCAACAAGACAAATACATAATGCAAGTGGAGGCACCTTCATTGAAAATGCATCTAAAGATGTTTGTCCCAGATGAATATACTTGTATATAGAAAGAAATATAGTGGGGAAGCCTAGGTCGACTTTGGTTAAGTTCAAATGTAATCAAATGATTATTTGAGGGATAAATTGTACCAATTCTAGTAAAAAATACTTTGTTCTACAAAGGAAAATTATTAAGAACCTTTATGGAAAACATAGCACAAGGCCCTTGAGCCAAATACTCAACAATACTATAATTTTGAGTAGCTCAATCATTAGGGTTGTGCATAGGCCTTCTTAAGACACATGTAGGGGGGATAAGCACAGTATCATTGGGTGTATTTTATATATACATAGAGACACCTAGTTGGGATGAAGATGGATCCTTATCAGTAGGAACACTCTCAGTACTATCATAATTATGAGTTTTAATCTGAATATTAACTTCTTAGTCACAAAAGTAGACATTAGAATTCATGGTATTTCCCCATTGTGGGGTATTCCCCTATGTACCCCCTCACAGAGGTGCATAATCCATTGCAACCATTTGTTGTTGTTGTGAGACAAAAGGATTTATTCCTAAATATCAATGAATGTCATCCATATGAGGATACTTGTGACTAGGATGATCTCTAGTGCATATCTTGCAAGGTAATTTCATTTTCTTTAGCTCACTAGTGTCTCCTACATTATCATTTTGATTAGGGGTATTCCCTTTCCTAGGAGTATAATTTTTCTTCTTATTCTTATTTTTTTCTCCATATTGTTGAGCATTCTCCAAATTTGTGGATTTTACCAGAGGAATGTTGAGGGTGTAGGTAGGTACCAAGGCATTTTGTAATGTTGATGCAATTGTAGGTGGATTAGAAGATATGGTCATTTGACCCATTTGAACTTCCAATTAACCAATAGAAGTATGGGAAACATAACAAATCGCACCATCAGCATGTGGTCCTGGGTTAGACTTGGGAGGATCTGTCGATGGATGAGGAGGATAAGGTATCAACTCATATAATGTTTTATATTGAGAATAAATAAAATCTAGATCTTGAGTGTGTAATATAACCTACTCTTTAGTCAAATCTCCTAACATAGCTACATCCTTTGAAATATTAGGCCACAAAAATTTAACAATCCAATCTACTAGAAATTGGTCCAAAATTTCATTTCTAATGAGCCTACACCACCTTCTCCACTCACAGATATGGTTGAAAATATGTGTGGTGGTACTTTGATGTGAATATGTCAAGAGTTCAGTTCTAGTTTCGTGATGGAGAGAGAGTTGGAAATGGGTCAAAAAGGCCATCACTAGGGATGAAAAATCATTAAATGAAACACCTTTTAACTCAATGTACCATTTTGCAACACTCCCTATCAGGGTTATGTGTAAAATATGCAATCTAACACTATCATCCACTAAGGATTTGGATGAACACCATATGTTAAGAACCAAATATCAATATAGCATAGAAAAACCTCAGAATAAGTACTCAACGCCTTGAAAAAGAGATAATTTCAAATAATAAGCCTCTTCGAGGGGGAAACCTCCTTTTACCCCCACATAAATGTTCAAGTACAAGATGATTCCAAATGAAAATGTCTCCTAGGTATATATAGGAGACTAGGAGGTATAATTACAACTAATGGAATAAATCCGACATAAATAAAATAACATTACTAATGTAATATGCTCCAATTAAGGGGTAATGAGCCAATATTAGGGCTTAACA
>JASDQU010305588.1:26306-69111 GCA_032191745.1 Picea mariana | reverse complement strand
AATAGTACCCCTACCCCTCCTTTTATAGGCTAGAAGGAGCTAGGGTTCTTGGCGAACTCTCGGCCATGCATGGCTCGGAGTTCCAGCTAACTGACAAAAAGCCTTGTGTCCCGGCGGAAACTTTCCTGATTTTTTGCTTTGTTAGGTACCCGCGGGCTGTTTTGGGTTAGCCTGCGGGTACCCGCGTGCAGTATAAGGACAACAAGCGGATGCCCGTGCCCAGTGAGCAGTTAGGGCACGGGTTTCTTATTTTAAGTGGCTTTTTGAGGATTTTCTCAGCATGGTTTTGGCTAGGAAGAGGCATGAGTTGGCCTGATGCCAGGTAAACCTGTATAGTGCATTTTAGGGTTATAACACCATGTACCAAGTATGTACCAATCATGCTTCAACTACACATCAACTATGACTCATCAAGGTGTACCAACATCATCAACTATACACCTCATATATGTGCCAACTCATCAACTACTTGTCTCAACCATGTACCCAACATGTACCTCAACCATATACCAATATAACCATCAAAATTTCTCTAGTAATACATCACACTATCCATAACCAAATACCATAAACCATGTGCCACAACCTCACTGTTATACAACCTCTATCTGTAACATACCTCAACCAAAATTCCTCATCAATTTCATCATCCAAATATGATTTGTAACTCTATAACATACCTGGTGTATATGATCACATACCTACAAACCTTCCTTAACTTCAACAACAAGAGACTAGCATTTTCATCAAACTTTACTTTAGTCTCACATGACTAATTTTGGATTAATCAACAACCCTAACTTGCAATAATAATAACTATGTACCTGTAGTGAATAAAGATCTGAAAATAGTACACAATGTTCTTCATTGTCTTTTATGCATTTCCTCCAGGTTTCACTACTTGGAACCTCCCATAAAAGGATTTATAGCAAAAATGGCATACCTTGTTGAATTCTAGCTTATTCTAGAGAGGAAACTTGTAGAGTGTGCCTTGCATGGAATATTTGTTGTCTGGATATGAAAATGGTTACCTCAACCAATAGATTTCAATATGCTTATCCAGACAAACTGTAGTATAACCAATATCAAGGGTCTGCATTTGTATGCTTATCCAGACAAACTGTACTATAACCTTTGGTTACCTCAATCACTTGTAGATATTCAATATGCTCAATGGATACAAATGGGATACCCTTGCTCTCTTATTTATGCTCTCCAAGTAGCTTCCTCTAGAAGTATCCACTTAACCACTTTGTCCACTTCACCAACTTTGTCCACTTAGCTACTTTGTCCACTTAACCATTTTGTCCAAGGGTCTCCCATTTGTATCCATTGAGAATATTGAATATCTACAATTGATTGAGATAACCAAAGGTTATAGTACAATTTGTCTGGATAAACATACAAATGGGAGACCCTTTCTCTCTTATTTATACTCTACTAGTAGCTTCCTCTAGAAGTATCCACTTAACCACTTTGTCCACTTAGCCACTTTGTCCACTTAACCAACTTTGTCCACTTAGCCACTTTGTCCACTTAACCATTTTGTCCACTTATCCACTTTGTCCACTTAACTAACTTTGTTCACTTAGCCACTTTGTCCACTTAACCAACTTTATTATTTAAATAATTTCTCTTTACTCAAGACTTCTTGTTGCAACTAACTTTTATATAATTATGCAATTCATAGCTTCTTTTCCTTTAACTAACTTATTGCAACCACTTTATTATTTAATTTATTTCTTGTTCAACCACTTTGACTATTCAATCTTCTCATCACAACCACTTTTCCATAATTACCAAACTCACAACTTTTTGTTGCAACTAATTTATTTTTAATTATTTTCTTAATGCAACAACTATACCCATGATTAAGTCCTAGTTTCACCCACTTTGACGAGTCAACTTCTTCTAGGAGTTTCTAGAGTAATTTGATTTCTTTGACCTTCTAGGGGATTCTAGATAACTCATGAGGGTTCTCCAAGTTCATATGGCCATAACTCTCTAACCATGAGAAGTTATGTGGTGTTCCACATATCAACGGAAATGGAATGACATATCTGATCCATCTAGAATAGTCTTACCTGTAAATTCACTAATCTTCATGCCTTTATACCTCAAAAAGACTCGGGTCCCTTACTCATGCCTTTTTTCTACCAGAATTCTCCAAGGGTTGACATCAATCACTAAGGGTTGACATCAATCTACAATATCACTCTCCAAGGGTTGACATCAATGACAACCAACAATCCATACCAACTTTCCATTAACATAAGCCAACTCTCTGACAATTACTAACAAAATGCAGAAAATTCCTTACCAATTCCACAAGATAACAAGATAAAACCCTCATTTACCAAGTAAATTTCATCCACATGCAAGAAATAAGTCTCCAATAGGGTAGCACACCACTTTAGATCCATAATAGAAAATTAAGCATCCACAATTTTTCATAAGAGTCATCTAAACATATGTGTTGGTGTATATATATGCTTAGTATATTTCACTCATTTAAATATCAGTCTGAGATTCGTAATCAACATAGTTGTTACACTATATGTGTCGACAACATGTGGTTTAACTATGTCTGATGAGTATATCATAAAGAAGAAACATTCAATAACAAAATACTCTGTTTCACACCTTTCAAATAACACTCCACACATACAATTCAAAATCCAGAAAGCAAAATTGATCAACAAATGTATAACTCAGAATTCTTGTTCAGGGGATGGATCTGCTCATTTTAGGCTCATGAAAGATAGAGATGGGCTATGATTCTATCTCCTAGAACAACCACACAATCAATCATTAACATTATGGAAACCTAACCAAGCTAAAAGAACTACCAGGAAGGGTGAAAACACTCTATTATAAGCACATGTGGGTGAGAGATGGAGCCTAGTCTCACTCTTGTAATAACTCACTTTAAACTTGCAAGAAATTCTTATCTAATTTTGCACACTCTTCAAAATCAATTGATGCATCACAAAAAGAAATTCAATAAAATCTTACAATCGTGCAATTCTGGAAAATTACTTCATTTCTACACAGGAAGCATAAATCTTATTGAGACTTTCCATTTGTTGGTTCATGTAATACGAAATATGGACTCTCAATTTTCTCCTGTACTAACACACTTAAGACTTCTAAATAAATTCTGAAWRAAATCACAGCAGCGTAATTGAATTCACAACTCATTCATAAATGTCTATCACTCACAATACGATATCAACACTATGTAAATTTGAATTAACAAATGCAAGAACAGGTACTGGATAAATAACAAATAGGTGTAGGAATGAAAAACTACATTAATAATTTACAACCAACTTACCAAGYTGGGTCGGTGGGCCCTTGCCGATACCAACAAGGAAGCTATTAAAACTCACAGAATATCAGAGTCTAAAGAATGCATAAAATCATAGAACTTGAATTTGTATTAACCTTCAGCCAACAAGTAGTAGTTTATAGGAAATCCATATTCAAAATGAAATACGACAACATTACATTATATGGAATTCTCCTCTCTTGACTTAGAGCCATAACTCAATTTATATACTTATTACATTACAAATTTGGCTCTAGACAAGCCAATCCATGAACAATCAAATCAAAACCATTTTCCATGAATGGAGGTCGAGTAAAACCCTTAGCTAATCAAGGAAATGCATTTTCCAGAAATCTGAGCATGATCCTAGATTTCAGAAAAAAATCACAATTTAGGCAAATTGGCCTCAAAGAACCCTTTGTATATTCTAGGTAGTAGATGATTTTTCCAAACCATTTTTTATCCAAAAATGATAGGTTTTACTGACAATTGCAAGTTAAGTTTAATGTACTTTATGCATCGGATTGATAAGAATGCGAAATACATAAAACTCTATAAATTGTTGCGGAATAATAATTATGAATTTTACTTGATGCTCATTAATGATTAAAGAGTTCAGCCATTATAAACCATGCTGCAAATTAAGAGAATATAACAACAAACAAGAAATATAAGTAGACACAAGAACTTGTTAACGAAGTTCACCAATCGTTGGCTACGTCTCCGAGCCCGCTTCCAAGTGGAGGACCTCTTTATTGCTCTTCAAATGCTCAAGTTCTCTTTACATTGGCTCTTTGCTGTTACAAAAGGCTTCTGATATGTTGTAAAAGACCTCCTTATTAAGATACATACATGCCTCAATAAAAATCCTCCCAAAACATGACAAAATGCCTCTCAAAACATGAGAAATGGACAATTACACAAGCTKCTCCTCAAAATCCCTGCATCAAAAAGTTACCCCTCTAGCTCAAAAAKCTTGGTTTATATAGTTATTAGGCTAAAAARGAGAAGCCCAACTTTTCCTGAAGATCTAGCCTCTTTTTGGGATCAAATCCCCCTCTAAATGGCCAAAATACCCTCAAAAAACCAATTCTGGGCCAAAACTTTAGTAAAAATACCCACTCTGTAACAAAAATTTAAAAATATGMAGAGTAGCCCCTTTTGGATAGGTGCGCACCCCATTTAAATGGTCACATGGAGTACATATGGCCAAGCACTAGCCCAAAGGGCTAAGCGTTGACCTTAAATCGGTTCTCATCTCCTAGATCTCGTGCGCTTTCACATGTGACCCCGATCTTTGGAACAAATCCGCATGCCTTTGAAGAGGATAGCCCTTGATCTTGTGGAAACACCCCAGAACCAAGGGATGGTATAAAGGATGGGCGGTTATGCCATGCTTCACGCCCCCTAGTTGTATGCTTGTGACCAAATACCACAGGTTGGGGCTTAGCCCCAGCCCCCTTCGCACCAAAACCTTAAACAAATGCAACATTTATATAATGCTGTGGGCTTGTGTTAACAAGCCCCTCCCTCATTGTGTTGGTAAAGGACCTCTCCTCAAAGCACTAGCTTCTATCAGGAGGTCGCAAGTTCCATTCTCATGAGTTACACAATTTTTACACAAAGCTACCATCCAATGACAGGGTGCCACATGGCAGCCCATGCCTGGGTCACGTGGCACCTCCACATTAAATCAACCATATGCCACGTGTCAAGCATTTATTGGTCCACACCTGTATCATCTTCCCAGTCACATGTCGCCACCTGTCTCTGCCACGTCAACATAATGAATTAGTCCTGGTGATGTCATGCTGACGTCAACATTGACTTTTTGCCAGTTTGAACTTTGACTTTTTAGCTGTTTGAGAATCTGATCAGAGTGCGATAACTCTAGCATATGGATCCCGTTTGAGAAAGAAAATATATGTCCAAAATCAGTGTGATGAGTCAGTCGAAATGGAATTGGTTTCATTAAATTCTAAGAACTCTCATTTTTGAGCATTTTGTGGGCCTGGGGAGCCTCCTGGATCATTCCTCCCCACTTGGAATCTTTTGGACCACCAAAATTATGATTTTACTCAAGTAAGAAGTGAGGGTACTACCTCCCCACTTGTCTGGTATCGTCCATCCTTTCTTCTTGGACAATAATCACTTGACTAATCAAAACAAACATGAAAACTGAGATAACATTGTTTATCAAAGTAATCATCCCATTTATTGCACAATCATCTACATTCTTTGTCGCATTTAGCAGCCATACACCACTGAATAGAAACAAACTAATCAACAATACTAGACATGTGAATGAGAATGAAAAAACATGCTTCTCCTTCTGAACAGGAACAGTAACCAAAGTATGCAACTTAACCTCATGCTATACTTCTTGTGACACTTCATGATTGTTAGAAACATACTGAATCATCTCATGTTTTGCATCACTAACTTTCTGATTTGTTACAGACATAAGTGTTAAACTTTTTCTTGCATTTACCATTCTTTTTAACTATCCTGTAGTTGCAAAAGGCTTATCAGTTTTCATGTGATGAGCACGAACAATGTACTCTTTCCCATCTTTCTTGAAGCAATATTTATTATCCTCGTTGTAGAAGATGGCCTTTCTATCATAAAGGTAGGGGCTTCCCAAGGCAATTCCACATATTTCCAGTGGCACTATATCAAGCTCTACTTAATCATGATACTTAGAAGTGATTGCAAACTTAATTTTACATTGCTTGGTTACTTGCAAATTATTATCACCACATATCCATCCCAATGGGTATGGTCTAAGATGTAGCTTAGTTTCAAGTCCCAAATTATTTACAACCTCTTCAATGATTAGATTGGCTTGTGATCCACTGTCTACAAGAGTATCGATTTTAAAATTATTTGTTATGACCCTTATGTGGAAAAGTTCACTCCTTTTACACTCATCATTTACTATATCTAAATTAGAAGAGCTAGTACTTGCAACATAACTTATACCTCAGATTCCCATAGCTACAACTTTTGTCTCATCATCGGAGTCTGATCCAAGATCCACTTGAACTGTTGCAGCTGTGGTATTGTTTCTCCCTTGATTGGCAAACTTCTTTGGCTTCAACTCAGGATGTAAGATCAAACAATGATGTTCATCATGGCCCACCTTCTTGCAATGCTTGCAAGTAGGCTTCTCCTTTCTTGTTGTGGTCGTCTTCTTCTCTTTCTCTTTTTTTTTCCCTCAATCCTTTCCTTGCCAAGTATCTATAGAAACACTATCACCAACATTCCCTTTGCTTGATTCAATGTGAATGGCTTGTACACATACTTCATCAAAGTTAGAAGGAATTAACATAAGAATAGTGTGCTTGAGATAAGAATGTAAACCACCAATATATTTTAGGAGTGTCTCTTATGTATATAAAGGAATACCCAAATTTAATTCTTTCTTACAAAATGTTTGAGTATAATCTTGTACATTTTGACCTTTAGCTTGCCTTAAATTTTGCCAATTCATCATTTCTTGTTGCATGTATGCTAATGGATAAAACTGTTGCTTCAATGCAATAACAAAATCATTCCAGGAAGAGATTTTTTTACCACTTTTCTTGAGATCATATTTGGTTTTTCTTTCCCACCATATGAGAGTTGTGCCTCCCATTTTGAGACTTGCAAGTTGGATCTTTGTTTCATCATCAACAATTCTTTGTATCCTACAATAGACTTCTAACTGTCTAACCCAATTATCTAGCTTTTCTGCATCTAATTCACCATCATAAGTGGGTAAATTAAACTTTACATCTAACTTTAATAAAGGCATATCAGAAGAATGATGAGCTTTTTTAGGTTTCTTATCCTTGGAGGAATGCACACTTGCTTCACTTGTAGATGACGAGGATGAAAGAGAAGAAGGTTATGAAGGTCCACCACCTCCAACTCCTCCTTCTAATCTTACTGAATATTCACCTTCTTCAACCTTTGGATTTATTTGTTGTCCTCTTTCATGGTAAAGTTCCTCTACCATTGATTTCATCAATTGAAATGCCTCAAATAAATCATCCTCAGATGAAAAAGGACCTAGTTTTCTTAGTGAAGACATCTCTTGTTTATGAGGTCTCCTTTGAATCTCTGGATTAAGTGCCTCAAGTTGGCCTTCTCCTCGCTTGAGTTTGGCTCTGGTGAGCATCCAATGCTTGAAATTCTTGTCAAACCTTCAAAACCAAATGCTCTGATACCATAAAGTTGATCAAAAAATGATAGGTTTTACTGACAATCGCAAGTTAAGTTTAATGTACTTTATGCATCAGATCGATAAGAGTGTGAAATACATAAAACTCTATAACTTGTTGTGGAATAATAATTATGACTTTTACTGGATGCTCATTAATGATTAAAGAGTTCAACCATTATAAACCATGCTTCAAATTAAGAGAAGATAACAACAAACAAGAAAGAGAAGTAGACACAAGAACTTGTTAACGGAGTTCACCAATTGTTGGCTACGTTTCCTGGCCCTCTTCCAAGTGGGGGACCTCTTTATTGCTCTTCAAATGCTCAAGTTCTCTTTACATTGGCTCTTTTCTATTACAAAATGCTTCTGATCTATTGTACAAGACCTCCTTGTTCAAATACATACATGCCTCAATAAAACTCCTCTCAAAACATGACAAATTACCTCTCAAAACATGAGAAATGGACAATTACACAAGCTGCTCCTCAAAATCCCTACATCAAAAAGTGACCCCTCTGTCTCAAAAATCCTGGTTTATATAGATTTTAGGCTCAACAAGAGAATCCTAACTTCTCCTGAAGATCTGGCCTCTTTTTGGGATCAAATCCCCCTCCAAATGGCCAAAATATCCTCAAAAAACCAATTATGGGCCAAAACTTTAGTAAAAATACCCACTCTATAACAAACATTTAAAAATATGCAGAGTATCCCCTTTTGGATAGGTGCATGCCCCTTTTAAATGGTCACATGGAGTACATATGGCCAAGTGCTAGCCCAAAGGGCTAAGCGTTGGCCATAAATCGGTTCTCAGCTCCTAGATAGCGAGCACTTTCAAATGTGACCCCGATCTTTGGAAAAAATCCACGCGCCTTTGAAGAGGATAGCCCCTGATCTTGTGGAAACACCCTGGAACCGAGGGCTGGTATAAAGGATGGGTGGTTATGCCATGCTCTATGCCCCTTGTTTTTATTCTTGTGACCAAGGGCCAGGGGATGGGGCTTAGCCCCAACCCCCTTCACTCCAAAACCTTAAACAAATGAAACATTTATATAATGTTGTGGGCTTGTGTTAACAATATCCTCCCTTGGTGTGTTGGTAAAAGAACTCTCCTCAAAGCGCTAGCTCCTATCAGTAGGTCACGAGTTCCATTCTCATGAGTTACATAGTTTGTACACAAAGCTACCATCCAATGACAGGGTGCCATGTGGCAGCCCACACCTGGGTCACATGGCACCTCCACATTAAATCAACCATATGCCACATGTCAAGAATTTATTGGTCCATGCTTGTATCATCTGCCCAGTCACATATCACCACCTGCCTCTGCCAGGTCAGCATAATGAAGTAGTCTTGGTGAAGTCATGCTGATGTCAGCATTGACTTTTTGCAAGTTTGACCTTTGACTTTTTAGCTTTTTGAGAATCTGATCAGAGTGTGATAACTCTCACATACAAATCCCATTTGAGAAAGTAAATATATGGTTGGAATCAGTGCAATGAGCCGATCACAATGGAATTGGTTTCATTCAATTCCAAGAAATTTCATTTTTGAGCATTTTCTAGACCTAGGGAGCCTCCTAGATCAATTTTTGGGTCTTCAAGCTAGATGGGTTCTAGAAAAACCCATTTGGTTTTTTTTAAAGATCGTCTTCCATCCACACACAACTCGAGGCACAATATGGCACTTTAGAAATATCTTCTGCTAAAATTCTAGGAAAATTTGTGTATTTTTAATAAATTCGCCTCAAAGAACTTTATTTATTTCCAAAACCATGGAGAATATTTGAAAACAACTTTCTTTGTAATCAATAGGATATACTTGGAGAAAAACCCATATCCCATAATTTTTAGATTCATCTTTATCTGCACGAAAATCAAGGTGCAAATCTAGTACCAAAATCCTGTAGGATGCTGGTACCGGACTAGCACAGTTGGTACCGGATGAGAACATGTGGTGCCAGACGAGCACAGTTGGTACCGGATGAGAACATGTGGTGCCAGACGAGCACAGTTGGTACTGGATGAGGTAAAATCATGTCATGAATGATTATTAAATTAATCAAAGTAATTAGAAAGCATTTAAACATTAATTATTCAATTCTAACCATTAATAAACCACATAAATCATGACTAAATGAATATTACCTCATGTATATGTAAAAGTAGCTAAAGGGTTTAACAATGAGGGTAAGAGGTAAGGAGTTCATGCATCTATGGAAAAATTGGTCAAGATATGGGACAAGATAAGGAAATTGGAGGTGACAAAAGCGAGGCTCAACATTTCCCCTATGCCTTATCCATTGCATGTCCTCATGCAACAATCTCAAAATTGGATCTCCAAAATATCAAAACTGATACTATCTCTGTCATGACTAAACATTAATTTATTGATTTAAACATGTTGAAACTTGAGGCTTCACCCTTAATCTGATTTTCTATTACTCTTGTATATTGTATCAGATGCAGAACTTTATTTGGCAGAGATCTCTTCATGTTCATCTTATAGCCTCCGATTATGATCCTTCAATTTTGCATTTTTGTTGTTGATATATCTGTGTAAAAATTTATACTCCTTTATTTATTGCTTCAATTTCACCTGCAGATGGTAAGCCCGTAGATTATGCTATGGTGGCCTCTGTTACCTTCAACCTGATTTCTCCCAACAGAACATTTTCTCCATCACATCTTTGAGAAAATGCATGAGACATTCCATCATGGTGGCCCCCAATTTTTTTAGAAAGGTTGGTCCTTTTAAAATTCTCCTTTCATGACTGATACTCCTTGGTTTCTCTATAAAATTGGAACATAGGTTCATGTCGATCTACCCCCATGTCGGGATTAAAACAAGTCTCCAATGTATGTAGTGTAACAACAATTCTCAGGGCAAGGGTTTAGTACTGAAACAGGAAAACGAAAATAAGTAACAGTGGGTAGAAATAGAGTGGCATGATGGATGATTTTTGCTCATTCATGATGGCAACCACTTCGCAAAGGAATTCAATGATAATAGGATGGATGCATTGGTAATCTTAGTAAACAAGAGTGGAATACACATGGAATTTGCACTTAAAGAAATAATGATGGTGATATTGATAGCTTAAGATGGAAGCTATACATGAAAATAACCAAACATTTTAGCACATAATTCATATAATCCTTAATGGAAAGAATGTAATAACCAACTCATGCCTCCATTACCTAAAGTGTTCTTTGTTAAACAAGGGAAATATCAAGTATAGAACAATTTTACCAAAATTCCACCACTAGTAGCGGACCACATGCTTAGTACTGTACCACAACAGGCTTAGTACCGAACCACCACAGAAAATTGTTTCTTTAGTACCGGATGAAAATTTGATGAGGTATCTGAAGATGTATTCTGCAAACTGGAATTTGTAGGCTTATCCTTGTGGCTGGCATACTCTGAGTATCAAGCTGTAGACTATGCTAGCAATTATTGCTGCTGCAGGAAGAAACATATGAATTTGTTATGTTGAAGTATCATGATAGAAAAACTGTAATCAACACACTAATGTAGGAATGTTGAAATTACAATGGAAATGTCATAAAATGATTGGGTTCCAAGCTCTATAACAAGAAAGAAAATGTAGCTAGGAAACCTCCTTTTGAGATGTAGAAAACTCCTCTTTTTGGAACCAAACTAACCATTGCTTCTGTTGTCACTTCCATTTTATTAGAAAATAAACCTAACTACTATTGTTCTGTGGATTTTTATCGAGCCCAGATCAGTTAATGCTCACCGGTGTTTTTAGTTTTAAGGAGTCTGAAAAAATTAAAGAAAACTCCATCTATTGTCCCATGGATTTTTCTCGAGCCCAGGCCATTTCCTTCTCACTGGTGTTTTCAATTTTTAGGAGTCTGAAAAACTTAAAGAAAACTCCATCTATTGTCCTGTGGATTTTTCTCAAGCCCGGGCTAGTTCCTGCTCACTGGTGTTTTCAATTTTTAGGAGTCTAAAAAACTTAAAGGAAACTCCATTAGGCTCATTTTCCATAAGTAATCTACCAAGGCTAGATAAAGGAATAAACTTACACATGGTAGTTGTCATTCTTATTGGCTTATAGTAATCATAGTACTAGTACCAGAATAGAACAGTACCAGAACAGAGAAGTACCGGAACAAAATTTTGCAGTACCGGAACAAAGCAGTACTGAAACAAAACGATACCAGAATTCTGGAAATGACTATCAAATTCCAACATTGCACATGTTTATTTGGCCTTGTCGACGAAAGTTACAAGAGAATATGAAGGTCTTAGCAGCCACTCCCCCATGCCTGAGGTTTTGCATGGCCTCATGCAAACAATGTGAGACGCTAAAAAAAATGATGCTCAGAGGGTTGCGAACATCTGCAAAAAAACAAACCAATAGAACTAATTGAAACTAGATTTGTATTCATGCTTACAAATAGAAAATTCAGGGAAAATGTCAAAAGTTGAATTATTAGATACGAATAAAATAGTTTGGAATTAACATTTAGTTTTAATTTCTATTAAAAATATCACTTAATTGATCATCCTTGTGAAATAATGGTCTTAAAATAGATAGGTAATGATAAAGAACGAATGCGTCTTTTTTAACAACCTAAGGAAAAATAATAAATTTGAAGAAATAGTTCATGAATCACTCCCTTAAGTTTTATTTTCCATTGACAAGGATGCCTTCTTCGCTTTTGAAACCCTTCCAGTATTATGTGTGCATTCAAAGGATGAAGAGATTACCTTCTCATAAAATTCCAAACAAAATTATCATAACTTTTAGAAAGAAATTTACTATAGGAACAAAAGATCTTAAACCTATTGCATTATTAACTTTTGACATTCCCATTTATGAAAAGTATGAAAGATAGGTTGCATTGCAACATTTATTTATTTATTTACTATCCTAATCTAATTGAACAAAATAAAATGTCCTTCAAGTATAGGAATACTTCCAGTGAAGCCATGTGCGTAACAGGGTTAGAAATATATCCATACTCGGGTTTAGAAGATAAATTTTAATGCATACTAGAGTATGAAGGACCAACTGCTTTGATGATGAGATCAAACAATAATGAAAAGTAAAAGAGTAGTGTGACCTGACAACTAATTGGGACCATCTTTCAATAAGATCAATATATTCTTGTTTCCCTTCTTTGTTTAGGTCACAAAACATGTCCTCCTTTTCCATGCTACGTAAAGTATCTTCTTCAAGATGATTGGTCTTTGGAGTACATACAGGATATGCTAAGAGGCATGCTAATAAATCCTCAATATTAGGTTCTAATGGTTTCTCTCCATTGAATTCTATCCATGATTCTTTAGTCTCCTCAACAAATTGACAATAGGAATCCGAAGGGAATTCTAAATATTCTTGTGGAGAGACAACTAAATTCTTGATTGTTGTCAAGATATGCTCTTCCTGAGAGGCAGATATCCCAGTTGCTGCTAGAATGTGAGAAATTTCTTGGAGGAACATTCTTCAAGCGCTTGATCATCCGTGAATTACTCTAGCTGGTTGATGATCCCTGTCTCGCAACACAAATTAGTACTCGAGGGTTCTTACAACACCCCAAAAATGATTTATCATCAAAGATTTGAATTTTAAAACTAAGAAATTAAAACTATTTGCAAAAATAAAACACACAAAACTTGAACTCCTTGCGTTATTGGGACCCTGTTATCACCAGGTTATCTGTTCGCACAAGCTATCCCATCATGAAAACAAAATTTTGCATAAAAGAAGGAAAACACACACTTGCATTAAAAGAATAGAGGACAACCTAACTTTGGAGCAACCCCACCAAAGTGGATGCGTGGGCTCTTCTCTCACATTTTATTTTCTTATGACTACCCTTAGGTCATCCATAAAACCAATCCAAAACCATTAAATCAATTTGATTCAATATTACCTATTACC
The DNA here is from genome assembly GCA_032191745.1 of Picea mariana. Classification (NCBI taxonomy): domain Eukaryota; kingdom Viridiplantae; phylum Streptophyta; class Pinopsida; order Pinales; family Pinaceae; genus Picea; species Picea mariana. The sequence continues at coordinate 55,656 of JASDQU010305588.1, read as the reverse complement.
ATTTACAACTCCCCGACAACGGTGCCAAAATGTTGGTGTATATATATGCTTAGTATATTTCACTCATTTAAATATCAATCCGAGATTCGTAATCAACAGATTTGTTACACTATATGTGTCAAAAATAGGTGGTTTAACTATGTCTGATGAGTATAGCATAAATAAGAAACATTCAATAAAAAAACACTTTGTTTCACACCTTTCAAATAACACTCCACACACACAATTCAAAATCTAGAAAGAAAAATTGATCAACAAATTTATAACTCACAATTCTTGTTCAGGGGATGGATCTGCTCATTATAGACTCATGAAAGATAGAGATGGGTTATGATCATATCTCCTAGAACAACCACAAAATCAATCATTAACATTTTGGAAACCTAACTGAGCTAAAAGAACCACCAGGTAGGTGAGAGATGGAGCCTAGTCTCACTTCTGTAATAACTCACTTCAAACTTGCAAGAAATTCTTATCTAATTTTGCACACTCTTCAAAATCAATTGATGCATCACAAAAGGAAATTCAATACAATCTTGCAATTCTGGAAAATTACTTCATTTCTACACATGAAGCGGAAATCTTATCGAGGCTTTCCATTTGTTGGTTCATGTAATACGAAAGATGGACTCTCGATTTTCTCCTATACTAACACACTCAAGATTTCTAAATAAATTCTGAAAGAAATCACAGCAGTGTAATTAAATTCACAACTCATTCATAAATGTCTAGCACTCACAATACAATATCAACACTATGTAAATTTGAATTAACAGATGCAAGAATAGGTACAAGATAAATAGCAAATAGGTGCAAGAATGAAAAACTACATTAATAATTTACAATAGACTAATACCAAGTTGGATCGGTGGGCCCTTGTTGTTAGCCTATGGCTTACCTTTACCAATCACTAAGTCAAAATTGTCACCTATATTTGTATTACTCATTTAGGATATTAGTAATATATCCTCAAGTGATGACTAATGATTTAGTTAAGATTGCCTAGCCTAGTCATCATGCATGATTTTAGGATCTAGAGAAAATCTCTCTATGAGGTGGCATCACCCATTGTACTATAAATATGTAACATTGGAGTGAATATTTTAAAGTGTTGGCTAATATGCCTTTTCCACCATGTTGTTATTCTTTTTTATGTTTTATCAATTGGTATCAGAGCTTCTTATGGTCTTAAGGGCCTGGTGTGAAGATGTGCATGAAGAAAGAGGATCCAAGAGAATTAACCGTGAAGCAGAGGCAAGTAAAATTCTTGAGTTGTATTATTCCTACAATTCCAAGAGTAGCCAATGACAAAAATAAATCCTGTGCAGAATCGTAATTATCTTTCTGTATTTTGTTTTTAACATCCATGATTGTTTTCGGTCATAAATTCCACCAAACTATGTTCAAATGTGTTGGTCATAAAGAACTAGAATGGTCTTAAAGAGATCATTGATAATGTATTCGAGGATCGATGGACTTGTTTAGATATGTAGGGAGTAACCAACAGATCTGTAATGTGTGATCGACGGATCTGGCAATTTGACAAATTTGTTTCTCTTTGAACATTGTTCAAATGTCTCTTATTGTATGATAAGCGATCTCTTTATTGAGTTTGATTTATATATTTGGTGGCCTTATCTTTGTCATTTGATCCATTGATGTTGTCAATCAACGTTATTCATCAGATCTCACACCAAATCTACTCAGGTATTTCTCCTGGATAAATGATTAGATTTTCATCTCTTGCCTACAAACAGATCCAGATTTCAGAATACAATAAAAAATCACATTTATTAGATGAATGTGTAAGGCAAAGGCGAGTGATCTGCAATTGATCTCATCAAAATCAACCTTGAGAAATCTCCCACTTGTTGGAGAACAAAAATGCGTAGACATATTTTGACAATGAAGGATTCATGAAATCGATGTTTGGTGTTGTCTGGTAAAGGAGATTGTCATCGGTAAATGACTATCTGTGAAGGATCATGGGTCACTTTATTCATATCCGAAGCAATGGTCTGCTCTTTCTACCTAGGTCAAGCATAATTTACAAGAACAATAATCACAGAGATAAAAACCATAGAGGTTTCATGCTTCTTTGAATCTCCACGAGAGCCAAGAGTGCAAGTGGAGTTGTGTTTTTTTATTTTTTGCACACATATTTTATTGGATGGGCAGTGACTGCAAAGTCCATTCAACTTCAGAACTGGTCAAAGTCTCATTGTAACCACTCGACTGAGTGTTTAAAAGAAAAAAAACAATTGGGCCCGAACCAAGGCATGGCTGGAACCTTCGTTTCTTCTCAAGGAAAAAGTCGAGCGAAAACCCCAAATTCGTGACCAAGATCGATTGGGCTTCTTCATCAACAAAAAAAAGTTGAAATTTTTGAAAGCCCGAAGGCACATAACCTCCTTGGTTGTGTTTTTTAAATGGTGCTCTATATAGACCAATAAATCGAAGCTCCATTGTTTTCCTGCATACTTGTTCTACTCTCTACCTGTTCTGAATGATTTGGTGTATAATTATTGCATGTATCAACAATCAAACCTCATGCTTGTACAACCTAGATCTAGTATGAGAACTAGTGTGATCTAGTGATCTGGTGCAATGTAGTGATAGTGATGACAACAACCCACTGGTAAATGTAGAGATCTACATTTTTTTTAACATGGTAAGGCCAATGCCAAATGAGAGAAATTTCAATCTTGATCAAAGGTGAAAGATTGATCGAGAGCCGTGGGATGAAGCAGAGCAGCAGTTTGAGAAATATCGCTCTCTGTACTTTGACATGCTCAACAATTCTGTTAATTTTATCAATAGATCGCCCTCATCAATGCATAGTCCACTTCAAAGAGGAATACTGGTAATGTTTTCCAAAATAAATTACATCCTCTTTGATTATTGAGGTGTCGTTCCAAGAATTGATAAATTCTTGTAACGTGAGGTTCTACTCCAGGTGTTGTTCCAGGTGTCTTTCTAAGGACTGTATCCCCAAAATCTTGGACACCATCTCCAATCACTGAAATCACTGAGGTATTTTTTTATATGACATGAAAATTGAGTTTGTTGATGACCACGTCTAAGTCGCTCTGCATAATAAGCTTCTCACTATACAAAATCTCTATGAAACACTTTTCAAGCTCTCTCACCTTTTACAAAGTTGACACAACATTGAACGTAAGATCCTTCAATATCAAATTCTCAGCCTAGCAACAAGAATATTCCTCAATAATGATCATCATGATCTGATTTAGGACTTCCACCTTAGCTGTGATCACCTTCCATCTTCCCATGAAGACTTTTGTACAACAAAACTCTGAGATAAGCAATAGAATGAGGTCTTGGGATTTTCTCAGGCTTTTTCTGTAGGTCATGATATTTTCAATTTTGGATAAAAGTGATAAGGTGGAGCTAAAGAGAACTTAAAACCTTTTCACCATTAAGGTGAGTGAATTTAATATGTTTTCCATTAGTAAATGAGAATGAGCATTAGTGACAGTGAGAAGGGGGCTTTGTGTGTTTTGGAATTTAAAAGGATATCTTGAGTGGGTATTTGTCATTTTTTGTCAAATTTTCATGAGTGAGAACTCTTGTTTGATTTTTCAAAATTCTATATGGAGAAATTTGAAGATCAATTAAACTTTGTAAAAATCAAATATAAGTTGAATTGTATTGTAAATGATGGGTGCATCATTGTGGTTGCAAAGAGGATATCTTAATAAAATCATTTTTTTTTTGTGGTTGCTCTCATCCTAGACCTGTCCCGAAATTGAATAAGGGGGTATAAGGACATTGTCATTATGTGTGGTGGTGAATATTTTCATGGTTTCTTTATGTAATGTTTTATGTCTAGTTTTTGACATAAGTACACTTACAATTTTTCATACGGCTATACACACATGGCCTTCCAAGTAAGTTAATTCAAGCACACAATTAACACTAGTGAAGTACAAGCAATCAAAGCACATATGATCAAGAATCTATAAAGAGAATCATCAAACATTCAAGTCGTCAATCACATCAACAATGGACAAATCAAAGTATTTGAACTCAACACATCATTGAGCACTTGAAGTTAAATTGTAACTTGCAAACAATGTTTGTTGTAAGATTACTTAATCAGGATTTATTGTAACTTGCAAATTGTCCTTTTGTAAGTTTACTTGTATTTTTGAAATCAAGTTGAGTTGAATTGAATTTGTCATAAGGTTCATTTTCGGCTGATCTCGACATCCTAGAGTCATTTTGAGTCGTAATTAACAAGGATGAGTACTTGAAACTCAAATCACTGTAATAGTTTGGGATGCATTTTCAGTGGTAACTAACATCCTCAACTTCTTGAAAGCATGAAGTTCAAGCGAGGCAAGTTCAAGTGAGTGTGAAACAAATTCAAGGGAGCATGAAGTTCAAGTGAGCGAGTTGCAAATAAACCTTCTTCTGTCGAGTCAAATTGTAATAAGGATCTACCTGCACAAGGAGACCTCTTTTAGTTTTTTGAAAATGGATCGAAGTCTCGAATTATTAGAGTTACTGAACACTCTAGTAAACACCACTGAAGACAACACAGTGATATTGAACAAAACAACTCTTCAATCAGTGCTAACTTGTTTGCAAGTGACACAAGCTAAAGTTAGACTTCTTCAATCTCTATCCCAGCTATTATATGATGAGTTGACTGATCTAAAAAATAAACAGCCAGTGAAGTGTTCTAAACTAGTTTTTGTTCAACACAACCCTCTCTATGATGATGATGATGATGCTTTCGATCAACAGTCAGTGAAGGAACAACACAATGATACAACTTTAGAATCAATTTTAGACGAAGTTGAATATATTCATGAACCTACATTTCAAGAGTTTTCTTCTGATTTTAGTGAAGAAAACCTTTTAATGATGCATCAACATGCAGTAAATCTGCTTCCATGGATTTCAAAGCAACAGGTTCATAATACTCTTTCCAAGCTCATCATCAGACCTTGGGAAGAAATCATCTACAACAAGAATAGAACATGACTTGGATATGACAAGGAAGTTACCTTTCATATTCCCGATTATTCCAAACCAATCAAGTTCCATAGTGTTGGATTCCTTCAAGAAGCTTTAACTTTGCCCGTTCAAGTTCAACATCAGAATGATAAGTGCCAACACTGTAATCGAGTTGGTCACAAGGAGAATTAGTGTTTTGACCTCCATCCTTTCCAGCATTGTGGTAAGAATAACCATTCTTCAGACAGATGTTCAACACTAAAGAAACCTGGAAGATTGAAGATTCACTATGAGTGGATTGATCCTTGGCAATGGTCATCAACAACCAAGCGATTATATAAGTCTTACCATAGAATTCAATCTCGAGTAAAGACCAATCTTGTATCACATAATATTTTTGTACCTCACATAAGTGTTCCCCTTATGGCATATCTTTCGAGCATGGCCCTCATGGGATGTGATAAGTATGGTACTCTCTTGAGCATAGAAGGGGAGAGTACAATGATGTAACTCTCATGCACCTTAAGGGGGGGAGTTCAAAATTCCAGTGAAGATGGTTCATGAAACCACTTGTGGTCTCTCCTTTCAGCTGACAAAGGGGGGAATTGACAATGGAGTTGGTTGTCAAACTGAAAGTTTTGACAACAAGTATGCCATATGCACATGAAATTTTCCAAATGGGAAATTGTTGTCTGTAAATGACAGACTTTGGAAGAATTATGGTTCAATAAGTTTAAGTTGAATCATATAGATTTTTATTTTGAGAGGAATGATGTGAACATTTGGTTCACATAGATGGTCATTCAACCTAGCAAAGGACAAGAGGATCCTTCTGCATTGCAGCTTGGCATTTGATTGAGTTGTCATGCATTTTCAGGGATGTGTCAGACTAGAAGATGATTCACTTCTCTTGGTTCACTCTCATCAGATTGGAGTTTACATTAAGTAAACAATTTGCATGCATCCTAGATCACATGATTACATTGTGAGATTTTCCAGAGATGGAAGGCTTTGACAGGATTATGGTTCAATGACTTGCAATGAATCGTACACATTATACATTGGGATGTTGTTGGACACCTAAAAGTGTCAAGATTGGTTAATGGTTATCCAAAAACCATCAGATACATGGTATCAATTGGTCAATGGTTATCCCAAATCACAGATTCAGAGAGCACTTCAGTGATGCATTGATAGTAGAGTGGTGATACTACATGTTCACCAATTAGCAGAAGACATCAGATTCTTCTAGCTAAAATACTTGGCAAAATGATCAAATTGTCAAGCAATCAAGGAATGTTCAGATATTGCAGTTGTTCACTTCCATATCTCATCTCTCTTCCAGTTCATTTCAAATGAACATGTTCAACATCCAGATTGGCAGTTTTTCAAGCAGTTCTTCATTGAGGCTCATCACAGGAGTTTTAGTATGAAGAATTAGAATTGATACCAGTTTATGCTTTATTGTTGGTATTATTGATCAGACTTGTGATTGAGGGGGGGATTGTTAGCCTATGGATTACCTTTACCAATCACTAAGTCAAAATTGTCACCTATATTTGTATTATTCATTTAGGATATTAGTAATATATCCTCAAGTGATGACTAATGATTTAGTTAAGATTGCCTAGCCTAGTCATCATGCATGATTTTAGGATCTAGAGCAAATCTCTCTATGAAGTGGCATCACCCATTGTACTATAAATATGTAATATTGGAGTGAATATTTTAAAGTGTTGGCTAACATGCCTTTTCTGCCATGTTGTTATTCTTGTTTATGTTTAATCACTTGCTGATACCAACAAGGAAGATGTTAAAACTCAGAATATCATATTCTAAAGAATGCATAAAATCATCGAACTTGAATTTGTATTAACCTTCAGACAACAAGTAGCAATTTACAAGAAATCCATATTCAAAATGAAATACGACAACAATACATTATATGGAATTCTCCTCTCTTGGCTTAGAGCCATAACTTAATTTATATACTTTTTACATTACAAATTTTGGCTCTAGACAAGACAATCCATGAAAAATCAAATCACAACCATTTTCCATCAATGGAGGTCAATTAAAACCATTATCTAATCAAGGAAATGCATTTTCCACAAATCTGGGCATGATCCTAGAATTCTGAAAAATTTCACAATTTAGGCAAATTGGCCTCAAAGAACCATTTGTATCTTCCAGGTAGTAGATGATTTTTCCAAACCATTTTTGGGTCTTCAATATGGATGGATTATAGACAAACCTATTTGGTTGTTTTGAAAGATCATCTCCCATATGCACACAACTCGAGGCACAATATAGCACTTTAGAAATACCTTCTACTAAAATTCTGGGAAAATTTGTGTATTTTTAATAAATTCGTCTCAAAGAACTTTATTTATTTCCAAAACCATGGTGAATATTTGAAAAATTCCCAAGATATACTCAATAGGATATACCAGGAGAAAAATCCATATCCCAGAATTTTGAGATTCATCTTTATCTGCACAAAAATCAAGGTGCAAATCTGGTACCAGAATCCTGTAGGACGCTGGTACCGGACTAGCACAGTTGGTATCGGACTAGCACAAATGGTACTAGATGAGAACATTTGGTACTAGACGAGCACATTTGGTATCAGATGAGGTAAAATCGTGTCATGAATGCTGCTTAAATTAATCAAAGTAATTAGAAAACATTTTAACATTAATTATTCAATTCTAACCATTAATAAACCACATAAATCATGACTAAATGAATATTACCTCATGTACATGTAAAAGTATCTAAACGATGTAACAATGAGGATAAGAGGTAAATGGTTCATGCATCTATGAAAAAATTGGTCAAGATATGGGACAAGATAAGGCAAATGGAGGTGACAAAAAGGACGCTCAACAATATGCATCAAAGCTACCTTTTAAAATTAAACAAGTGCTCAATGACCCTATGCAACTTTCCAAGTTTAGGTATGGGAGGGTTTTCATGGTGATCTATTAGGTGAATCATTTCTCAAGTTAAGGAGTGTTTCCTAGGTGGACCCTCTCTAAGGCATGTAAAAAAAATGAAATGGATGGGGGTAAACCTTTTGGGCATGGGGTTCATGACATACAAGGGTTCATATTGTTTCATTTATGGGTGCCTTTGTAGAGGGTATGTTGCACGTTCATTTTCAATGCAAATTTTTTCCAAGCCCATTTGTTTCCATTAATTAATTAATGTGTTTCCAGGTTGAAGCCAAAGTGGGACTTCTACCTAAGCATGAAAAACATTGCCCAACTTGACTCTACTCTGGTCACATTGTGCTTCCCTAAGTTGAAGACAATGTGTGGGACTTCTACCTAAGCATGAAAAAAATTGCCCACACATGCTCTACCTTGGTTTTCATTTTTAGATTATTATTTATTTTACAGGTCCCATTAGTTTCTTGTGAGAGACAATTAATTGTCCTCGAGATCCCCGAGCGAGCATCTAGAAGGGTTATGATTGGATTTTATCTTTTGTTAGCTACAAGCCTCTAGGCCTTCAACCCCTTCTTCCCATGAAATGAGGTACAATCCCTTCTTGGGTTAGTACACCCGAAAATCCCAAAAGATGAGGAGGAAAAAAGGATGAAGTGTGGAAAGTGATAAGTATGATTGAGAATGGTACGATGAATCATCAAGGAGACCTCCCATTGGCAAACCTTTCCCCAAGGGTGACCACTTACTAGGGAACAATGTCAACCACCAAGGTGAAACATAACAAAGAGCATAATTTCCAAGTAGACGCTCTATAATCAAGAGAAGCTTTAAATGCAACATATTCAAATGCCTCAAGTATTAAAGTGACACTTACCACAACACCTAACTTGTACCTCATGGAGAAAGACCCACTATATTTTGAAAATGGATTGATGTGGTGAATGCCATCATAATGAATCAGAAAAGTGTGGTGGTGAAGTGGGTCTTTGTCTGTGTAAGTGGACATCACAAGCCAATCCATCCCTTAACACTCCATGTCTGCAACCTAAGGGCCTCGAGACATCGTCTCCTTAGTTATCCCTATAATTGGGGGATACCAAGTAGCAAAGCTATATATCTCTACCCTACCCAAAGAAAAGTTTAAATCCCCACCAACTATCATAACCTTACCTTGCCTAAACAAATTCGTATTAGAAATCCTTTCCTAATACTCCATCTTGTCTACATATGGACTGTATATGTTTAGGACAGATATTTCCTTTCCCATCTCCTGAGAGTATAATATTATTCCCAAACTAAATTCAAAAAACAAAATATTAGAAACAACAAAGGCCCTAGACCTCTTTCCATAAATTAAACCCTTTGATCTACCACTATAATCCACATAGTTAAATTACCAACCCCCCAAAATATTCCCCAATTCATAGGTTATTCTACCCCCTACTCCCATAGTCTCTTGGAAGAGCATAATGTTAGACTTGTAAATGCCTACAAGCCTTCAAAAAGCCTATTTTTTTGAGGGGTTTCCCAACCCTCAAACATTCAATGATAAAATAATCATGACTTCCCATATTAGGGGTTTGGGTTGCTCTAAGGACCCCTAATAATGACTATTCTTTTCCATTCAAAACCTCATTTCTTTCCCTAGCCTACAAAAGTGAGATATTTGATTTTATCCATCTCCTAGTACCATTAGTTTCTTTTTCCCAATCATACCCATCTCTACATTAATATCCCCTTCAAAAATATTAACACCCTCCTTTCTATGCCTAAAACTATATTTGGATACCCCTTCTAAACCACTCTCCTCCTCCTGAGAGGATCTATGAACATTCGTAGATGGTCCAATCTCACTAATAATGGGAGTAAATACACTTAAAACATAGAAGATACATAATACAATAGAGACACATATATACATGGTTCACCCAGTGTGGGCTACGTCCACCAAAGAAATTGCCAGGTCCTTCCTTTATTATTATCTAGCAAATGAAGGGATACAACCTACAACACACCTCTTGTAACTTCCTCTTCTTTCTCTCACAATATCCTCTCTCAGAATACAATATTTTTAATCATACATAGCCACAATGAAATTCCCTCATAAAAGAGGGTTGGCTTCTAGGGAAAAAACCCCTAACATAACTTCTACTGTCAAATCTGCGACCTTATAGTGAATGGTCCAGATTGATTATGAAATTAAAATATACATTTGCAAGGGAATTTTTCCTTTGGGGGTTCACCCATAGACCCCCCAGATAGGGGGATGAGCTCCCCAGACCCCGTAGGGGGGGAAATCCCCCCCCACAACCCCCCATGTGGAGGGGTGTACAGTCTTCATGGTGTATAAAAACGAATGCAAATAAATACCTCTGAATCAGGAAGATAATCAGGTGATCCCAATTTATGAGTGGAACAAAATGAATAACAGAATGAATACAATAACACAGAGATACAAAGAACAACAACAAATATCCAGTGATCAATAACTTCTATTGAATAAATAAAATAGGTTGAAACTATAAAACTGCAGAACTGAAATCAACTTGCCCGAATGGTGGTAGCTATCTCTGAGAAGAGATGTAGCTTCTATGCGCATTCACCCGAGGAGAATGATTATAATGAGGCTCCAGAGGCCTTTTTAACATTACTCATGAATGCCAAAACCCTAGACATCCAAAAACCTAAACCTAGGAGATGAAATGACAAAATTTATGTGGGCCCTGATGGGTAAGTTGGTACCTCAACTTCCTGGGGTTGTAACTTCTGCATATGGCCTTTATTTTAGGTGTGTGATAGCTTGTTTGAAGGGTCTTTTCGAGAAATACACATTATGTCATCAAAATCTGACTTCGTCTACAGTTTGACTGTGGAAATCCAAAAATACACTGTTTAGGGCCCCAAAATGACCTGGATGTTGTGTAGAGATTCAGGGTAGCCCCAGAATTGCAAAACCCAAAATTACAAAGAAATGTCATCATTACAGAGAAACGTGCTAAACTAAAAACTGTCAAGAGAAGCCAGTTGAAACAGGTGGGTGGCCACCAATATCCACCTAGATCAATCCTCCCCCCTTAGAAAGCAATGGTCTCCATTGCGTTGAGTGCCCCCATCAAGTGAGGAAATTTCTTTTGAATTTGGCACTCATTCGAAGAAGAGCTTGGTAGTATCTACCGTTGTGATGCTCTTATTGCAGGCTACAAGGATGGCCATCTTCGAAAACTGATCAACCACCACAAATACACAATTATTGCCTTGCTTGGTGGATGGAATGCCAGACATGTAATTCATAGAGATGGATTCCCAAGGCCTCTCGGGAGTAGGAATAGGGGTGTATAAGCCTTGTTTCTTGATGGTTGGCTTGGCAATGGCACATGCAGTGAAAGATCTGATATACTCGTTGACATCCTATCGAAGTTTTGGCCAATAAATTTTTTTTCTATAGAAAGACCACCGTTTTCTGCATGCCAAAATGTATTTCCATTCTACTGTAGTGCGCCTCCCAAATCATCTTTGCACACTCGCTTGTAGGAACACAGAGGTGGCCCAGATGGCATAACATTCCATATTGAATGTGAAAATCAGTGACTTTCATGCCTATAACCAATATTTGATAGGTGGTGGCGAAGTCAGGATCTCGCTAATAAAGTTGGGGCTACTCAGATGCCTCATGCCCACAGGAATGGAGCATGGTGGTGAGTGCAGCCACGAGAGGTCGACTGAGGCAATCAGAGACATGATTTGTGCTCTCTGTCTTATACTTAATGTGGATATGGAACTACTACAGGTATGTGGACCAGTTTTGATGGCGGTCATTCTGCAACTTCCCTTGGGTCTGTATGAACTGTAGAGGCTTGTGATCAATGTGGATGATTTTCTCCTTTCCCAAAATATAATGTTTCCATTGACGACATAATTGCACAATGAAATACATTTCCTTGTCATAGGTGGGGTATTTCCGGATGGTATCTGAGAGTGTATCACTATGGTATGCTATTGGATGACCGTGCTGAGTGAGAACTAAGCCTACAACATACTCAGATGAATTAGTCTCAATCTCGAACGGTTGTTGCAGAAAAGGTAAGGAGAGTACTAGAGATGAGCATAATTGATGCTTCAGATCATCAAATTCTCATTGTTGTTCCTTCCCCCATGTGAACTTTTCCTTGCCACCACCCTTGGTCACTTGGTTGAGGACCCATGCAATATGGTAGAATCTGAACACTAACTTTCAGTAGAAGTTGGCAAATCCCAAGAAGCTCTTAAGCTCGGTGAGTGTGGTCTGGGACGGCTAATCATGGATGACTTGGATCTTAGCTGGATCCACATGTAACCCATTTTGATAAATAATGTATCCCAAGTATTGGACCATGTTCATGCCAAAAGAGAATTTTTCCAAGTTGACATATAACTTGTGCTACCACAGAGTTTTCAAAACCTGTTGAATATGCTACATGTGCTCCTCCCAAGTTCTGCTGAAGATGAGGATGTCATCCAGATATACCACCAAAAAATAGTTGGTGAAGGGTCTCAATATATCATCCATCAACCTCATGAAAGTTGTTGGTGCATTTGTTAAGCCAAAGGTCATGACCAACCATTCGAAGAGACCTTCTTTAGATTTGAAAGTTGTCTTTCATACATTAGTCAGTTCAATGGGAACTTGGTGGTAGCCAAACTTTAGGTCAATCTTGTTGAAGAACTTTTCCCCCTTGATTTGGTCAAGAAGGTCATCAATTTGAGGAATTGGGTACCAGTTCCTGACTGTGATTTTGTTTAATGCTCTGTAATAAATGAATATCCACTAGGACTCGTCTTTCTTTAGCACTAGTACAATTGGGATTCCATAAGGGGAAGAGTTGGGTCTAATGTGACCCTTTTGAAGAAACTCTTGAATTTGATGCTTGATTTCATCATTTTCCATCAACGAGCGAGGATAGACTGGTCCTTTTGGTAGAGGTGCACCGGGGGTTAGATCAATTGGAGGCTCGACCTGGTAGTGCGTTGGTACCCCGGTGGGTGAGGAGAAGATGTCTCTGTACTCTTCCAAGATATCATTCACTTTATTATGCTATGAAGAGAGGCTTTGTGTAGAGGTCATGTATGTGGCGGCGACCTTTTTCTTACTGTGAGCACAGATCACAAAGAAGATGAACTTCCCGGTTTGTGAAATGACCTTGCTGCATTTCTTAGCAGAGATTAAAGAAATAGTGATAGGTTGTGCTACCTTTGGTATCTTCTACAATTGTCTACCCAAAGTAATAATAAAACTGCGGGGTCTAGACTCATACACAACATGTCACTTCCACAGATATGGTTGTCCTAAAACAACATCACAAACTTCAAGGGGAGAAATATCACACAATACCTTGTCTTTGAAGGGCTTGATGTTGTAAGATAGATGACACTGTTGGCTAACACTGATATCTCTTCCTTTGAGAATCCACCTGATGGTGTAGGGATGCGGGTGCAGTGTCATCGACAGGTCCAACCGCTTAATGAACTCTGTTGATATCAGTTTATTCTGACTGTTGCTATCAATAATGAAATGAAGCAGAGCCCCCTTTACCCACTTCTATGAGTGAAAGAGGCGTTCCCCTTCCTTTGGGTCTTCTTGTTCACATGGTTGGAATTTGGTGGTAGTGACAATGGCGTTGGGTTCGACATCGATAATCTGCTTCCCTCCTTCTAGATTTGATTTGGAGTCAAAATTTTCCTTTGAATCAGAAGCTTTCAACTCTGCCATGAGTGACTTCTTGGAGTGACATTCTTCGATGTTGTTCCAAGGGATTTTATGGTATTCACACCACTTTCCCATGTCCTTCTTCTACTTCTCATTACCCTTCTTGGGTTGTGGCTTGGAATGGTTGTCCTAAGAGTGGCCATATTTTCTTTGTCCCTTGTTTTATGGGTTGGGGCCACCTTTTCCCTACTTCGACCATGAGTAGTTTGTAGATCCAAACACTCACCTCTTCTGCATAAATTTCTGCTCAATATTAACAACATATCTATAAGATGCACCTAATGATGCAATGTCCAGAAGCTCCATTTATGTTTGAATGTATCTATGTGGGCAGTCATGGTATTTGAGCACGAGATGTCATTCAAAGCCTTTGATACCCAATTTGGTATGCAAGGTATGGAAAATATTGGTGAAATATGGTACTGTCTGGTCCCTTTCCCATCGTAGCATGGTCCATCTTGTGTACTAGTCCTCGTAGCTTCCAACAAGGTAGTACTTTTCTTTAATGGCATCCCTGAAGGAATGCTATGTGGGGGTGACCACAAATATTGAAAATTCCTCTATGGACCTTTTCTCAGAGTAAGTATTCCACTAGTCCTTAACATGGGGGACGACCCTGAGGAGTGCAAAAGTAATCTTTTCCTTATCGGAAAAATTGTGGATCGAAAAATACCCTTCGAGCAGATTCAACCATTTATCTACAACATTTGGATCTATCAGTCCTTCAAATAATGGAATATAAAAAATTACTTGTGCCTTGAAGGGGGTTGCATGGCCGCTTGATGCAGATGCATCTTCTATGGGTAGCCACCAAAGGATTTGTGCAAATATTTCCATCATTCTTTTCCTTTGTCGCATAGGGGATTCCTCAAGCAACAATTTAAAAGGATCTCCTACTCCATCATAATTCTTATCATCCCCTATGATTTGTTTTCAGGCTCAGTGAGACCGATCTTGCAAAGGCTCGACTTGTTTGAGTTCCAACTTCTTGTACCAATATCTTGTCGGGGACATGCACAAAGAAAAATGAATGAAGAGAAAACTGCTCTGATACTGCTGATCTAGATTTATGAGCGGACTGAAATGAATAATAGGCTGAATACAATAAAACAGAGATATGGAGAACAACAAAATACATCCAGTGAACAATAACTTCTATTGAATAAATAAAATAGCCCGAAACTTTAAAACCGCAGAACTAAAAATAACTTGCTCGAATGGTGGTAGCTATCTCTAAGAAGAGATGCGGCTGCTATGCATATTCTTCTGAGAAAATGATTACAATGAGGCTCCATAGGATTTTTTAACATTAATCATGAATTCCAAAACCCTAGACATCCAAAAACCTAGACATCCAAAAACCTAACCCTCGGATATGAAACGCCAAAATTTATGTGGGCCCCGATGGGTAAGTTGGTACCTCAAATTCCCGGGGTCGTAACTTTTGCATACGACCTCCATTTTAGGAGTGTGATATCCTGTTGGAAAGGTATTTTTGAGAACTACACATTATTCCATCAACTTTGACTTAGTCTACATTTTGATAGTGGAAAGCCAAAAAAACACTGTTTAGGCCCCCAAAATAGCCTTGGAAGTACAAAAAGATGTATTGACATGAAAACTTCCAAAACAAGTCAGTTGGAATAGGTGGGCGGCCACTAATATCCACCTAGATGTTGTGTGGGGATTCAAGATAGCCCCGAAAGTGCATAACCCACAATTACAAAGAAATGTTATCATTATAGAGAAACGTGCTGAACTAAAATTTTTCAAGAGGATCCAGTTGGAACAAGTGGGTGGCCACCAATATCCACTTGGATCATTAGTCTCCATAAGCAACAATCTCCCACTTGGAGACTGATCACAACAACTCCACTGCTATTGTACCTGTTGGACTATGATCCACCTTGGAACTAACAAATTTCTCATCTTCACCTTCATGCTTAAAGACCATCTGAAACTGAGCAGGAACTCAATTTCTCCCTAGTTAATCCCTTTGTTAACATGTATGTAGGGTTTTGGCCAGTATGTATCTTTTCCAACTTCAAATGTCCATCTTCCAAGATGGATCATATGAAATGGTACATGAGATGTATATGCTTAGTATTTGAATGGAATACTGAGTTATTTGCAAGATGAATGACACTCTCACTGTCATAGTACAACCTACTATTCTCCTGCTTCTTTCCCAATTCCTCCATAAACCTCTGTAACCAAATCATTTCTTTACTAGCCTCTATAGCAACAACATACTTTGCTTATGTTGTTGAAAGTGAAACAACCTTTTGTAGTTTTGAAATCCAACTTATTGTTGTTCCACCTACAGTAAAAACATACCCTGTGGTGCTCCTCCTACTATATTTATCACCTACCATATCTAAATCAACATATCCCTATAGAACATTTTCTGAACCTCAAAAACATAATGCTTGAGTAGAAGTACCTCTCAAATACTTGATGAATAAGGGACCCTGCATACATCAAGTTTCCAACTGTTGATGTATAAGGGACCCTGGACATGTATTCTATCTCCTCCTATGTCTTGGGACACATTTCCTTAGTTAATTTGAAATGGTTGGCCAAATGTTTACTAACTATTTTTGCATTCTGCATTCTAAACATCTCCAACACCTTCTCTATGTACTCACTCCGAGACAATGTCAATTTGCGATATTTCATGTCTCTTGTTATTCTCATTCCAAGGATTTTCTTTGCAACACCCAAATCCTTCGTCGCAAATGAATTAGATAATTTATTCTCGAGCACATTTATATCCTGCATCTTAGACACTGCAACAAGCATGTCATCTATATACAATAGAAATATAATATAGCTTCCATTTTCTAGCCTTTTAAAATAAACATAATGATTAGAATGAAATCTACTCTAACCTTGTTCTATCATAAACTTGTCAAACTTCAAATACCAATGCCTTGGAGATTTCTTTAGGCTATATAAGCTCTTCTTCAATATGCATACCGAATTCTCCTTTCCTTTGACCTCATACCCCTGTGGCTGTTGCATATAAATCTCTTCCTCCAAATCCCCATGGAGAAAATATGTTTTTACATCCAACTGTTCAAGATGCAAATATTCTACTTCCACAAGACTTAAAATAGTCCTAATTGAAGTCATATTAACAACAAGAGAAAATATTTCATCAAAATCTATACATTTCTTCAGTGCAAACCCATTTACAACAAGTCTAGCCTTGTACCATTTTTCTCTTCTATCTTCTTCCTTCAACCTGTAAACCCATTTATTCTACAATGCACTTTTTCTTGTAGGAAACTTAACTAAGTCCCAAGTCTGGTTATTTACCAAGGAATCCATTTCCTCTGTCATGCCTTTCTCCCACTTCCTTTTAGTGTCTACCTTCATTGCCTCTTCATAACATTCTGGTTCACCAGAATCAATCAATAATAACTAATACAATGAAGGAGAGTATCTTTTAGGGGGTCTACTTGTTAGAATATGAAGGATTGTGCTCATTTTACCATTGACAATACCTTTGTCACCCAACCATAGGTCGAAGCCACTCTCTGAGCACCTTGACCTTGACAGAGAAGAATACTGGTAGCAATCAATAGCCAAGCAAGGCTAATGTACCAAGCAAGAAAAGTAACCAAAGATGATCAGATAGTCCCACCTAGAAACTGGCGGAACACCTTTCCCAGAACTTGCACACAAAGCTGCCAAACTGTAGTTCGCACAAGTGGCTCTCTGCAATTCTTAGAATGTGAATAATGAGAAACTGGCACCCTGTATTTATAGTAATCTGGCAGGCTTGCCTAGGACGACTTCTCCTTTTGGGTACTAATTAATTCAGATTAACTATATTTCTGCAGCTGACATCTCATCTAGGGTTTCCTTTACTTCTTTCCTTCCTTTCGAAATATTCTAATATCATCATAGGTCACAATAGAGGTTCATATCTCCCGAAGCTACTATAATATCAACACTCCCTCCTAGCTAGGGAGGTATGGTCTTGAGCACAAACAGAACATTCAAATGGTAGCATCACGAGCACTGTCATTATTATCCAACTGGATAATCTCCATGACAACTGGTACAGTATCAATTGATAGAACACAACTGTGTCTATCCATGGTAGTACACAACTACTCAAATTGTGACACATAGTCACAAACAGTGGAACATATCCACCACAGCAGTATATCTCTAGTATCTGGAGACAGACAGTCTCCATAACAATCATCTGATGACAACTTGCAAAGAAAATATTGTTAAAATAAACTGAACCATCTGGGCCAATATTTCACTCACATCTGTGAGATCTGAAAGAATATTTGCCCTCAGTATAGAATATAAACAATGATCTATCTGCCCTATTCTTCTCAAACAAGGAAGAATGATTGTTTTTTATTTATGAGCCTTGACCATTCCTCACCCTGGGCCATTCCTCTAACACTAATCAAAGTGTAACCTGGAGAGAATGAATCTTCCCTAAGGAATGTCTGTCCCTGATTGCTAAGCCTAGACCATTCCCCACCCTGGGCCATTCTTCCTACACTAATCAAAGTGAACCCTAGAGAGAATGTATAAACCCTAAGGAATGATTTTCCAGACCATTTTCTCTGTTAACCACAAGAGGAAAAGATTGTCCTGTATCAACCTCCAAAATGGACCATTACTCATGTTAACCACAATGAGAAATCATTGTCCGACGAGGTGGGCCAGTCTTTTTGAGTAACCCTCAAGAAGAGAGACTTCCCTAGACCACTCCCCATGTTAAACATAATGGGAAGTTGTTGTCTATGATACATAAAAAATCTGGACCATTTCCCATGTTAACCACAATGGGAAATCGCTGTCCGTAAGAAATCTCAATCCAATTTCCGAACAGGAAAGAATCTGTCCGAGCTGGAATATTTTTCAATCACAAAAATAAATGTTTTCAATAATATTTTCAATGCTCCCTCCCAAACTGGAGAGTCTTTTCTTCCCTTTCAACTAAGGGAGTTATTTCCACGATCCCCATCTTCTCTCGGAAATATGCAAACTTTATTCTGGATAGAGGTTTTGTCAGGATATTTGTTGTCTGCTCATTAGTGGGGATATACTCGAGCTTTACCTCTCCTTCCTGGACTTTATCTCGAATAAATTAGTATTTGATCTCAATGTGTTTCGAACTTTCATGAAACACGGGATGTTCTGATATCTTATACAACTCTGATTATTACAATATATTATGGTTGATTCTTGAATCTGATCAAATAAATCGGAGATTAACTTCCTTAACCATATTGCTTCTGTGCATGCTTCACATGCTGCCATATACTCTGCTTCTACTGTGCTAAGTGTGACAGAATTTTGTTTCCTACTGCCCCAAGATATCATAGTGGAGCTCAAGCTGAAACACATACCTGAAGTGCTCTTTCTATCTTCTGCACTTCCTACACAATCAGAGTCTGTGAATCCATGAAGTTGGATATCACTGGATGCGATATATCTCAAGCCATAGTTTATTGTCCCATGAATATATCTTAATACATGCTTTGCAGCTATCTAATGTTCATGTCTTGGTTCCACCTGGAACTGGCTTAATGTATTTACAGAAAAGAAAATGTCTGGTCAATTATTTACCATATACATCAATGACCCAATTAGTTGTTGATATAGAGATGGGTCTATTGGATCAGAATCTGGATCTTTCACTTTTCTTATATCCGCATTTATAGGAGTGTCCATGGACTTACAATCCATCATTCCAAATTTTTGAAGGTCTTTATTGCGTACTTTACTTGTCCAAGGAATACTTCACCATGCTTCTGCCATACATATAGTCCCAAGTAATAATGCATGAGATCTAGATATTTCATATCAAATTCAGAAGCTAATTTCTTCACCTGTTATGAATAGATTGTCAACATATAGTAGTAGGATTACAGGTGCATTGTCCATGACATTATAGTAAAGGTTTGGATCTGCATGACTCTTGGAGAAACCAAGTCTCATTAGATAGTTGTCCATTCTGGCATACCAAGCCCTTGGATTTTGATTGATTCCATATAGAGCTTTATTTAATCTACAAACATGAGTATCTCTGGAATGTACCTCAAACCATTGAGGTTGTTCAATATATACTTCTTCTTCAATAGCTCCATTGAGGAAAACTATCTTTACATCCATCTGATGTAAGTTCCATCCCATGGAAGTGGCAAGAGATATGATAGCTCTGATGGAAGTATATCTAGCCACCAGAGAAAACGTTTTGTCATAATATTTTCCCTCCTTCTGGGAGAACCCTCTAGCTACAAATATTGCCTTGTATTTATCCATGCTTCTGTCTTTTGCATGTTTGATCTTGTACACCCATTTTGAAGTTACCACTGATTTTTATTTAGGTCTTGGTATGATTTCCCATACCTCATTTTTCATAATGGATTGATTCTCTTCCATCATAGCTTCTTTCCACTGTCCCTTTTGAACTGCTTCTTCAAATGTGGTAGGTTCTTCATCTAGAAGCTTCGTCATGTATGCTGCATAACTTGAGAATCTTTTAGGTCTTTTACTCTTTTTGAATGTTCCTTCTGGAACCTTGAGTCTTTCTACGTCTTGGAAGGTAGCTTCAAGCCAATTTGTTCTTTTCTTGGTCTTAGGTATGATATTTGAATCAATGTTTTCACATGGCTCCATAGGATGAACAGGTAGTTCCTTTTCGTCATTTTCATTTTCTGTGCTTTCTTTGTAAAGTTCTTCAATCTCTTCTTCTTCTATAGTTTCTTATATGGATTTCTTGAAGGCCATCTTCTCATTGAATGTTACATCTCTGCTGACTTCGATCTTGTGTTGTTCTGGAATATATATTCTATAATCTTTGGATGAATCATTGTATCCCACGGATATCCCTTTCTTTCCCGAAGGTTCTAGTTTATTCCTCTTGTCCTTGGGAATGTGGGAGTAAATAGGACATCCAAATATTCTTAGGTTTTACACATTAGGTATCTTACCTAAGAAAGCTTCTTCTGGTGTCATGTCCTTCAATATACGATGAGGACTTCTATTCTGCACATATATTGTTGTCATTATTGCTTCTCCCCATAAGAACATGGATAGACCTTGATCATTTAGTAAGTCTTTTAAGGTTTCTTCAATGGATATGTTCTTTCTTTCTGCTACGCCATTTTTTTGAGGATTATGAGGAACAATTAGCTCCCTCCTAATCCTTGCCGATTTGCAGAATGCAACAAATTCATTTGATGTGTATTCTCCACCATTATCGATTCTTAGCCTCTTGATCTTCTTATTCGTGAGATTTTCTATTTCTGCTTTGAACTCTTGAAACTTGCTGAATACTTCGTCTTTTGTCTTGAGTAGATATAACCAAATCTTTCTTGAATAGTCATCTATGAAGATTACGTAGTAAGAAGATCCTCCTAGAGATTTTACTGGCATTAGACCGCAAACATTTGAGTGTATCAGATATAGAATATCCTTAGATCTGTTATTGTTGCTTGGGAATGGTTTCTTGATATTCGTCCCAAGAGCACATCCTTGGCAGATTCCTTCATATGCAGACTGCAACTATGGTATTCCTTCAACCATCCTTTTGAGAAAGGGTAATGCTTGATAGTTAATGTGAGCATATCTTTTGTGCCAAAGATCATTGGGGTTGACTTCATTGTGTACAATACCTTCTTCATTTTTTTCTAGCAGTCTATACAGATTTCCTTCATGACTTCCAATAACCCCATCATTCTCTATGCTAGAGTCTTTATGCCATGATAACACCTTTCCATCCACGAAAGCTATTTTGTTTCCTTTGTCTTCTAGGAAAGCTATTGATACAAGATTCTTTTCTAAACCGGGTACATATAAAACATTGCTTAAGTGAACATAGTTACGTATTTTCATTTTGATGGAGGCTTGTCCAAATCCTTCCACGTGGTAAGTGGTTTTGTCTCCAAGATCTACCTTGTATGAGGTCTTCTTCTCATTTAGATTTGAGAGTTTGGCTTGACCTCCTGTCATGTTCCTAGAAGCTCCACTATCGATTATCCACATGTCATCTTAAATCATTCCAGTAAGTGTTGAATAGTGTAAAAGACTAATCGTTTCACTCATGTCTTCGATTGACTGGTAATTGGTCATGCCTTGATCCAAAACTTCAACTTTGTTGTTTCTATCTTCTGAGAGATCCAAAATGTGTGTTGAGTTAGGCCGCATCTGAATATCTTCTTTTTGAGCAAGATGCTCCATCACAAGGTGCCAGATTTGAGATTAGGTTTTCTACAACTTCTTCTGCTAGTAACCCTAGTGACAGTTCCTCAATGAGATCAATATCCTAGCGGTTATGCTTCCTTCCAGCATTTAGACTGAATGAAGGAGGTGTGGGGCCATAACCTGTTAGAATATGAAGGATTGTGCTCATTTTACCATTGAGAATACCCTTGTCACCCAACCATAGGTCGAAGCCACCTTATGAGCACCTTGACCTTGACAGAGAAGAATACTGGTAGCAATCAATAGCCAAGAAAGGATAATGCACCTAGAAAGAAAAGTAACCAAAGCTGATCAGATAGTCCCACCTAGAAACTGGCGCAACACCTTTCCTAGAACTTGCGCACAAAGCTGCCAAACTGCAGTGCGCACAACTGGCTCTCTGCAATTATGAGAATGTGAATAATGAGAAACTGGCGCCCTGTATTTATAGTAATCTAGCAGGCTTGCCTGGGCTGACTTCTCCTTCTGGGTACTAATTAATTCATATTAATTATATTTCTATAGCCGACATCTCGTCTAGTGTTTCCTTTACTTCTTTGCTTCCTTATGGAATATTCTAATCTCGTCATAGGTCACAATAGAGGTTCATACCTCCCGAAGCTACCATAATATCAACACTACTTAACCCGGTACATCTTCTAACAACACCTACAGGAGTTTGAGGTACCTGTTGCTCCTGTTGTTCTACATTTTGAATTTCTAGTACCTTTGGAATTTATTTTTCAGTGATCTCATCAAGCTGTGTATTCTGGTTTTTCTTTTTCTTGTTTCTTTCCCTACAACTGATCTTTGTACATGCCCTTATCATTGAATATGACATCTCTACTCCTAACGATTTTGTGATTTTTATAATCCCTAAACGATAACCAAAATCATTAACATCGTATCCAATAAAGGTACACTTCTTGGATTTTTCCTCAAGATTTGTTCTATTTTCTTTATCAATATGGACAAATGCTTCACAACCAAAAGTATTCAAAAAAGAATAGTTTACCTTTTTACCTGTCCATGTCTCCTCTGGAATTCCTCCATCCAAAGAGCTTGAAGGTCCTCTGTTTATTAATTACACAACAATATCTACAATATATGCCCAGGACTGTAACAAAAACCCATCATGCAATCTCATACTCCTTGCACACTCCATGATTGTCCTGTTCATCCTTTCTGACACACCATTTTCTTGTGGTGTTCCTGGAATTGTTTTCTCTCTATGAATACTATGGTATGAATAGTAATCATCAAACTCCTTGCTACAATATTCACCTCCATTGTTTGATCTGAGACACTTCAACCTTTTTCTTGTCTCATTCTCAACCAAACATTTCCATTTCGTAAAAGTATCAAAAACATCAGTTTTTTTTGAATGCAATAAACTCAAGTTTTTCTAGTTGCGTCATCAAGAAAAGTAACATAATAATGAAAACCACCAAAAGATGATTCCTAAGATGGCCCCCATACATATGTATGCACAAGATCTAACTTTTCATTGTTCTTTACCTTTCCAACTCTGAGAAATCCTATTCTCTTATGTTTTCCATAAACACAGTTCTCATAAAAATCCAAATCAATTTGTTTAATATCTGGCCACAAATTTATTTTGTGAAGTATATGCATCCCCTTCTCAGTCATGTGTCCAAGTCTATGATGCCACAGTGTTGTATCCACTCCTGTAGAAGCTAAATATATAGAAGAGTCAATATTACCAGTACATAAATACAATGTACCAACCTTCTCTCATTTTTCTATCACCAGTGATCCTTTGGTGACCTTCCACACCTTATCTGTAAATATAGATATACATCCTTCACTTTCCAAATTCCCTATTGAAATCATATTTTTCCTTAGATCTGGTACATGTATTACCTCTTTCAATAACCATTGGTTTCCATTCTTTTTCTTTATTTGTACCTTACCCATTCCAACAATTTTGCATGGTGCATCATCACCCAAATGAATCTCTCCAAAATCACCTTGAACATAATCTAGAAAATGTTTGCTATGGGGTGTCGCATGAAATGAAGCCCCTGAATCTACTAACCAAAAATTAGAAACATTATCTACAAAACGAATCAAAGCATCTTGTAACACATCACCTGTTACATTTTCTTCTTGATTTTTCTCTTGTTTTCCATCTCTTTGTTTCTTTGGAGATTTGCAATCTTTCTTCTGATGTCCTTTCTTCCCACAATTACAACACTCTATCTTTCCTAGTCTAGATTTAGATCTGCCTTTCCTAGAATTCCCATGGTTCCTTGAGCCCTTTCCTCTATCCTTTTTTCTTCCTTTGTTCTCCACCGTCAACACATTACCTGATGTCTCATGTGTTCTTTTTCGTCGAATTTCATTGCTAAGGATAACACCAACAACATCATCAAATTTTAGAGTTTTTGAACAAGAGATAGAGTTAATTACAACCATGACCAAGCCATTCTAGATTTCTAGAAATGAGCACAAGATTAGAAGAGCCTTGACCTCATCATCACAGTCCACTTTTATAGAACTTAACTGATTAGTAACCGTATTAAATTCATTTAAATGATCTGCAATAGATCCACCTTCTGACATCTTCATATTAAATAATATATTCATTATAAATACCTTATTAGACGTTGAGGGTTTTTCATACAATTTAGCCAATGTGTCCATGAGCTCCTTCGTTGTATTTTCTTTTGAAATATTGAAAGCCACTCTATCAAGGTCAACCGTATCATTCCTAGTGCATTTCTGTCAAGAACCTCCCATTCTTCATCCTTCATGGTTGACGACTTCTTTTCTATTCTGTCCAATGGTTGGAATAGATCCTTATGATATAAATAATCTTCCATCTGCATCTTCCATAATTGGTAGTTGTGTCCATTAAATTTCTCAACCCTAAACTTTCCATCTTCCTCCATTGCCCCCACTCAAACCAAGAACCCTCTTTCATTCATGCAAGTTACCTTTCACTCTAATACCAGTTGTTAGAAAAATAGGATCGCGAAACAATAAAATAAAAAAAATGTAGAAATAAAACACAGAAGATACACAATATAATAAAGACACAAATATACGTGGTTCACCCAATGTGGGCTACATCCACCATAGAAATTGTCAGGTCCTTCCTTTATTATTATCCAACAAATGAAGAGATGCAACCTACATCATACCCACTATAAATTCATCTTCTTTCTCTCACAGTCTCCTCTCTCAGAATATAATATTTGTAACCATACACAACTACAATACAATTCCATCACAAAAGAGGGTTGTCTTCTAGGGAAAAAAACCCTAACATAACTTCTACCGTCAGAGCTTCAACCTTATAATGAATGGTCCATATTGATTACAAAATTAAAATATACATTTACAAGGAAAATTTTCCTTCGGGGGTTTCACCCTCGGACCCCCCAACCATGGGGATGAGCCCCTCGGAACCCGCAGGGGGGGAAATCTCCCCTGTAACCCCCCATGTGGAGGGGTGTATAGTCTTCCGTGGTGTACAATATTCATGGGGTATAAACATGACTGAAAATAAAGACCTCTGAATCAGGAAGATAATCAGGCTCCGCAACCAATAGGTTCAACCAAATAATTACCCATTTCATCTGGAGAATTAGCCGAAACCAAAGGTATAACTTTCCTATCCTCACCTGGCATTAGATAAATAGAAACCCTAGTTTCCAATGAATTGTTGGTTGAACCTCTATCAATACCCTTTTGCACATGTTATTCACCCCCTCCTTCAAAACCACTTTAGCATCTATTTACAGAGACTTCTCTCTATGAACTCATTCAAAATCACATTAAAAAACCACTACCTCCCCCACTACACTCTCCTTCATCACCCATTTCTTCTGGGTGAAATCCACATCACAGTTCACTACCAAATGCTCATATTTGTGAGAACACACACAACAAAAAGGAACACTAATCTAATCTAATGGTTTGGCAATGGAGAAGGAGCCATTTTGAAGAATGATCTCAATCACTGAACCTTTTTTCAAGTCCAAACCAATTGAGATATTTGTAATGGAAATTAAACCATAATCCATAAAAAATCGTATCATCTTCAATAAAACATCCATTGATCTGCCAATTTCCCTAAACAACTCCACCAAAAAATGAGCAGGAGACCTAGGAGATTAATCCATATCAGTTTCACACCACATATCTCCATGCGAATTGAAAATATAACTCCATGTCTTTAGTGAAAGAGAGTTCGATTCCCACTTCTAGTGCATTACCATGATTTTTCTTGCATCAACCTCATCTCTAAATAGGAATTCCATCGAACCTCTTTTTAGAAGATAAAAGGATAGAGAATAACCACAAAAAGGCTCCCATTACTTGCACAACCAACTTCACTCATTCACTTTCCATGGAAACATCCTACTAATGCTTGAGCCCCCAAAATAACCACTTGATCCATCTATATATCCTCACCCAACACCAACTTTAATGCCTGAGATTTTATGCTTAACACACTTCCTCCCTTTCTGATTCAATACAACTCCTCTAGGTTGAGATTTCGAAGGATTAATAACAATACTAGGATACTCATCCCCCTTCCTTTCTTTCACGTCACCTTCTTCTCCTTGAATCTCTTCACTCCTATCTGAAATGACCTTGGATTGCTTGACCTCAACACCCTGTAAAGGAAAGATCTCACTCAACACTAGAACCTCGCTAGAATGACCAATATAAGGAACTTAATGGAGAATACATCAATGGAGGGTCTGTTAATGGAAGGTTTCTCAAACATTATTTTACTTGAATCAATCTGATCTTCAACTTCATTGTAAATATCCATTTCTTTTAAGTATTGCAGGTTTGCGTAGCACTCAACAGAATTTGAAGCCCGAAGAGAAGGCCCTAAGGTTTTGATGGATGTTACCAAGTCTGCTCTTTATGCATTTTGGTTTTCAAAGTTATGATCATTTGTATAAAGTCAAGTCAGTTTTTGAGTCAAGTTTAGTTAGTCAATAAAAACTCAATGGATTAGTCTACTAGTCTACTTGTTCTTTGGCACCTCACATGGAGGATGCCATTCCCATTGGAGCCAGTGTTAGTATCCTATAAATAGGTTGTTAGAGTCTGAGTTCAATATGTATGGTAGGGTAAAATCATGCCTTGGTATCATAAATACCATGGTATTTTCTCTTAGGTAGAAGTCATTTTATGAGTCAATGAGCTTGTGGTTAGTGAAATGCTTAGATAGGGTCTTAAAATAAATTTTGAGTCATGAGTAATATTGTCTTTGGTGTCAAAAGGATATGGGTTTCCATGTCAACTAAGGGTCATAATGAGGGATCTTGCGAATAAATCATGGTAATTTAGAGTAATTATTGTCATGTAAAACTAATCTCATGAGTTCATATCCATCGGAGGCATGTGGCATCGTCAAGCAATTGAAGCACTACACAAGTTGTTGCGCAACTTCCTAATCCTGCGCAAATCTGGCGAAGAAGTACAACAAGGCAATAATTGGTTAAATTGGTTGTTTAAGTTGATTTTTTATTTTAAATTACCTCATTATAGATGCAGTAAACCTCCTAATCACCATTTTTCCTCTCTACAAATTGCAAACCCATCATTCAACTTGTTGCGCACGTGCTGCAGGGGACGTTGCATTTTCACCGTTGCGCAACTGTTGCGGTGCACCTTCTTCTTTGCCTCTTGTACCCTCTAAATGCTTAGCTCAACTTGTTGCATGAATTTATTGCAGGAAGACCTTTCTTATGAGCCCAAAGGCCTAATACTTCACACTAAAACACAAACCATATCCCTTGCTAAATCAAACCCTAATTCTTCCTATTTGTTGCACATATGCAATTGCTGCATTTTAACCTATGCACAATCCTTTCATTTCATTCCCACAGGTAAACAACATACATAAACAACATGGAGACTCCAGAAGGAAAGATAAATAATACCAAGGGTGGTGACATTGTTAGTTTTGAGCCTCAATACCTAAGACTTGTTAATGCAGATCCAATAATCAGGGTTTCTTTTGAACAAGTGGGCTGCATCAGATTTTGTGAAAAGCTTCAAGGGTACAACATGAAAGTGGCAAAGAATTTTGCATTGAGATTTAATGGCATTGAAGCTAAGGTGGGAAACATGCAATTCCAGGTTTTTGAAGACACCATCACTGCTGTAATAGAGATACCTAGTCATGGAGAGCAATGGTTCAAAGGTATGCAACTAGATCTGGCTTGCTATCATGAATTTTTGAAGCCTGAGTTTAGAGACACAGTTTTTGGAGCCACCATACCCAGAGAATTTCTATTAGAAAATCGTAGCAACTTGTTGAGGGTAATTCAAATGTTTTTCACATGTGAGGGAAGGTTCACTAGGATTTAACAATATCATATCAGGCTCTTAATGCACTTCACTAGTAGGAAATCCTTGAATCTACCCTATTACCTCTTCATAAGCCTAGGGAAGATGGCTGATAGAGTGCAAGTAAGGAAATACCAGGTGGAACCTAGCCTCTTCCATTTTTCATTGATAAAGTTGTTGGTGTTAGAAGAACTCATAAAGAGGAATCAAGATTGGGAGACTTTTGCATCTTCATTAAAGATAACAGCTGATTATTTTAGCAGCCCACATAGCATGAGAGATACACCTTCATATGTATAAAATAATACCACATATGTCCCTGAGAATTTTGTCAAAAAGAGGGCAAATGAAATTGAGGAACCTGCAATGAGCCAATAAGCTAAAAAGAAAGGGAAAAAGCTCAAGTTTTCCCTAGAGGTGGAAAAAATTCCTAGTAAACCACTTGTTGATATTATGGTAGCTGCGGGAGGTATTAACCTCCATGTGTAACCCTGACAAGAATAGAATATTCCAAGAAGAAAGAAGAAACCCTAAAGCATTGAACAGAACCCTAGAAGACAAGTCGACTAAAGAAAATAATTAATATTGAGTTTTTAGACTCCAGAAAGAGAATTCGGCACAAACAACTAAGAAAGAGTAGTATAAATATAGGATGCCAAAGCTCATTTGGACACACACAACTCACAACTGCATAAATATAGTAAGTGTGCAAGTTTGGAGAGTAGTTGTAGCTACAACCTATATTTTTGGTTTTAGGCTTGGAATTTTTCTTGGTTATGGTTTGTGCTTTCTACCTTGTGCTCTAGCTCTGGAGAGAGGTATGCTACATTGATTGGCTATTAGGTCTAGGGTTTTATTCCAAAATTATTCTATGTCAAGGTTAAGGTGCTCGGGGGTGGCTTTGGCCTATGGTTGGGTGACAATATTTCTATATTGTCTATAGTTAAACGAGCACACCTACTTTTCTAACAGGTTATGGGCCCACATTATCTTCTAATAATTGGAACATAATGTTGGTTTTGGAGCCTGATTATCTTCCTGATTCATAGGTCCTTGCTTCTAGCCATGTTTATACCCCATGAAGACTTTACACCTCAGA
>JASDQU010305588.1:0-17100 GCA_032191745.1 Picea mariana | reverse complement strand
TTGCAATATACAAACAAAATCCCGCTCTGATACCACTTGGTGTGTATCAGAGTGCTCTTTACCTCTTCCTACCTCTTCCTTCCTAAAATATACAAACAAGAACAAGGCTATGATACCACTTGATGCCAACATCCCCTACCTCACAACCCGTAGGTCGGAAGGTCCACGTCAGCACATGATCTTTCCTTCTTTTGCTGGCCCAAAGAACTCTAAAATAGTTCCTCTTTTTCCCTATCGGGAAATCTGCACCCACAACAACCGTTCACTCGCGATCTCGCAAGTTCGTGAGACAAAGCTTCCGACTCTTTCTTTCCAATCTTACGATACCCAAACTGGCGATACGGGTATGGATCCTTTCCTTGTCAGCACCCTCTCCACATGTAACCAACGGCTAGGGCCTAAATATTAGTGCCTCTCGCAACTTGCACCTTTGTGAGTTCGTGAGTTGAACTCTCATGCCCTCCTGTTGCGATCTCCCGAGATGCGATAGGTCAATGTTGGGTTGACTCCTCCCTTGACGCTTTTCGCTATTCGCAACCTTGCAGGTTGAAGTGTCGAGCCTTCACACTTTTATCCCGCGAATCCTCGAGATGCGAGAATTCAACGGAGTGTTGACTCCTTTCTCTAGGAGACGCATGTCCACCCGTCAACCACGTGGGACTCACCTTATGTCTCTGCCACGTGTCCACGCGAGCCTCCTCTCTCAGCACTTCATGACTTCTGATGTTAAAAGTGACCCCTCTCAACCTCTTAACCCCCGAATGCGCGATAGGCGATGGGGTTCCCGATCCAACGGTCCTCCTACGACCCAAATCCAACGACTATTCTTCTTCTCGCTCCTCGTGTCTTCGTGACTTGGAGCACCCAATGTTTGGGCTCTCACCCTGTGAACTTCCGAGTTCGCGAGATCTTTCGATCTCTGCCACCTATCCTCCTCAGATGGACGGCTCCTGGTCTTTTCGCCTCTTCCTCGCTTGCAAAGTTGAAGGACTTCCCCTTCTGTCCTCCGATGCCTGAGTCCCCGATGTGGGAAATCTCACGACACGCGTCCGCTCCCAACTGAATGGCTCAGATCAAACCTCGCTAATTCGGGGTTTCGGGTGTCGAGTGACTCTCCTCACGTCCTCAATATCCTCGATATCTCGAGTGTCGATATCCCGATGCCTGTCGGGAATTTACTCCTTGGCTATTCCCGATGGTTTAAACACCGTATAACTCACGACAGATTCGATGGTTGTCGGGTCTCTGGATCAAGATCCAACGGTCTAGATCCATTCTTTCTATGTGCTTCTCCTACTCTTTCCTGGACGTAGAAAACAACGGTCTAGATCTCTTTTGTTCGTCGATCCGACGGCTGCTGTGCTCTCCTGAGATTGCGCACTTTCTTCCAATGCTTGGAAGAATTACAAGTCTCCCAAAGGCCTCAACTTTTGTCTGTCTCCTCCTCTTGCGAACTCCAGACTCTGAGCTTCACTACGCACGTGGAAACATTGTTCCTCCTGATCTTTTCTCCCTTCAAATCCTCAAGGGATTCCGACATCTGCGCTTTTATAGAGTCTTTGCACACACACAGTGCTATCTCTCCTGAGCTACTCAACACTCAGACCCCTAAGGGATTTTGTCTTTCTTCCTTCTCCCTCAAATGGAGAATGTTTGGATGCCCTCTTGGCTATCCTCAACCTCAAGCAACTCCTTGTTGAATCTACAGGGTGTTCAACAACCCTATGAAGATCCCACAGTGGATTCTTCTTCAAGTCATAGAACTCAAAAGAGTTCTCTTCTCCCTATGCCTGTCTGCACAATGTCTCAATGCTCTCCTGGTAGAGTATCTTCTCAGAACTTCCAGCAGTTCTGTTTCCTTCTGTGCACGTATGCACCCGCTCAATGCCCACCTGGAAGAGTTCTCAGAATCCTCAATGATTCTATTTCTTCCTGAACTTCTTAACATAAGTCTTCTGTTGTGCCCTCCTTGCAGTTGTTCAATGCCCACTTGGAAGAGCTCCTCAAAATACTTAGTGATTCTGGTCCTCCTTAATAACTCACAGTAGAGTTCTTCCTTAGCACCCTGTGCCTGTACTCAATTCCCACCTAGTAGAGCTCTACAGAACTCCTCAGAGCTTCTGTCTGCAACTGTGTTCTTCTCCCACAACCTTGCCTCCAAGGTATTCAACAACCTTGAGGTCTTTCTCCCGAGTTGTCGATTCCAGTTCTTGTGCCGCAACATGTCTTTGTCTGAACCCGTAGTATTCAGAAATGCATCCTTTGTGCATGGCTATCAGAACCTGCAGTGTTCTGTCACACCCTCCTGGTGTGAAGCCTCAAAGACATGCACCTGAAATCAAATCCACTCCTGCAAATGCATGATAACATCATACATTCATAGCATACAATGGAACACTCACAGACATTCATTCAACACATAATACATGCAGGAAAAACTGCTCTGTTTGTATTAAAATGACAAATGCCTGTATTTATAAGGTGTTCCTGAGCACAGCCTGTAACAAGGTCTTGGCTCTTCTCTTCTGCTCTCTACTCACAGATCCTCTTCAACTACAACTCAACTACTACAAAATGAGATACAAAATCTCTTTTACCTGAGGGGGCTCTTCRAGCTCTTCCCTCCAACCTACCTACCCTATTCAATTGCATTGAATGGGCTGTCTAGTTCGCATCCAGATCTAGATATCAGCCATACAAAAATTAAAGGCCGATCTACCTAATGCCTGCACAAAGGCACGGCTTTCTAGCTCAACAACTTAAACATTTAATTACATTCAATTCATATTTAAATGAGGACTGTGCCTCTCTCTTCAGCTTTGAATGCACACATTCGACGTGGCTGGCTGGCTGGCTGGCTGACGTGGAGAGATGCTCTTGCATCATCCAAGAAGGTTCAAAGTCCATCATATACAACAGCGGTGGATTTGTTGATATTAGTCTCAAAGTGGGAGATTGTTGGTTGTGGAGCTTGATTATCTTCCTGATTCATAGGTCCTTGCTTCCAGCCGTGTTTATACCCCATGAAGACTTTACACCCTAGAATTATGTACACTCTTCCTTGCGGGGGAGTGCAAAGGGGGGGTACCCCCTCTGTGGGGTCTGGGGGGGCTATCCCCCCGGTTGGGGGGTTCGGGGGCAACATTCCCCGATGGGGGTTTGGGGGTGAAGCCCCCGAAGGAAAAATTTCCTTGTAAATGTATATTGTAATTTCATTGTAAATTTGGATTGTTCATTATAAGGTTGCAGATCTAACGGTATAAATTATGTTAGGGTTTTTTTCCCTAGAAGGCAACCCTATGTTATGAGGGAAATGTATTGCAGCTATGCATTATGGCGAGTATTGTATTCAAAGAGAGGAGACTGTGAGAGAAATGAGAGGAAGTTACAACGAGTTTTGATGTAGGTTGTATCCCTTCATTTGCTGGATAATAATAAAGGAAGGACCTAGCAATTTCTCTGGTGGACATAGCCCACACTGGGTGAACCACATAAATCTTTTTCTCTATTGTATTGTGTATTTTCTGTGTTTTTTTTCCACATTTGTTTTATTTTATTGCTCCGCGGTCCTATTTTTCTAACACATAGATTGGGAGGATTTTCTCAGTTACAGTTGCAGTTGCAGTCAAATTTTTTTTTGCAGCAATAAAACCATAACCCTCTTGTTGAGGCACCTTAAGTGAAGAGATTGACCTAATTTATGGATATCCTAGTGCGCCCTAACTTAGCGCACCTACTAGCACTCTCAACAAGCTAATTCGTCAAGTTTTAATTTTTGGTCAAAGTCAAAGGTTTACCAAGTCAAATTCAAAGGTTGACCAAGTCAAAGTAGTCATGACTTACTCTATGAAGTCATAAAACAAGTTAGAATGGGCTTCTAACTTTAGAGCATGGAAGAAAAGGATTGACCTCATCCTTGCCAAGAATAAAGTGTTAGATATCGTGAAAGGAAAGATCGTGGAATCACAATTTGAAGAAGGAAAAGAGAAGGAACCTTAGAACATTGCAATTATGGATAAGTTCAAGGACAATGACATCAATTTGATGAGTATCATAGTGGACTTTGTAAAATATGACTTAATGCCCTATATCTCTCATCTTGACTCATCTAAGAAGACGTACAATGCCCTAACTAACCTCTTCTGATTTAGAAGAATTGGACAAGTAATGAGTCTGAAGAATGAGCTCCATGTCATGAAAATGAATGATGATGACAACATAACATCATACCTTGTGAGAATCTCTCAGTTAAGAGATCAACTCAAATCTATTGAAAAAATCATTTCAGATAAGGAACTGGTAAATATAGTACTCAATGTCCTTCCCAAGACATGGGATGCATTTTCCGCAAGCATGAACACAAGAAAGGAGTATCCCACATTTGAAGAACTTTGGACTTTACGTGCACAAGAAGAATCAAGCATTAGCACAAAAGAGAAATTCCATAGGAAAGATGATGATCAAGCCTACACAACAAAGTTCAAGAAATTTAGGAATAAGAAGTTTGACTCAAGGAAGAAACCAAATCATGAGAAGGATATGTCAAAAATATAATGCTTCAACTGTTGAAAATATGGTCATTACAAGAATCATTGTTCTAAGTTAAAGAAAAGGAAGGAAACACACGAATCAACAATTGTCGAAGAAAAAGGAACCCTAAAAGAAAGTCAAACAAGATGAAGCAGATTTCTTTTTCTAAGTCAAAGTAACAATATTCTTCAAAGTTCTTGTACATACCATGTTTACATAGTTTATGTACATATCATGCATATCTATTTCTTAGAATATAAGATGTTCAATTGAAACAATACCTATGGAAGAATAACAAGATAAGGATTTCTATCACGATGACTACAAGTCAAGCAATACACATAAAAATATGAAGTATTTTGACAATCCTTGGTAACAATTCCTGTGGAAGCTATTATAAATAACAATTGCCAGATAAGCCAAAATCATAATCAAACTTGAAGAGACCTAGAATAAGTCAAAACAGAAAGAATTCAACAATCAAGAGGAAATTAGAAAAAGGTTTGTCACTCTGTAGAAGGCAATAAGGATGCAGACAGAAGCATGGAATCTCTTAGTTGGAGGGAGATGATTACATAATTCCAAAATAAGAGCATGCATTCATGCATGAAGTAAGGATTAGGAGGGAGATAATCCTAAATGATATGATCCATTGAGTATTATGAAGTATCTGTCCATGTTCCCATTGAAAGTAGCAACCATGATAAGTAGCACATGTTCAGAAGAAGTCTTCTTCGAAAAGAAGCCTTAAAGTATCATTGGTTGTCGATCTACATCCATGATCCCATGATGAAAGGAAGAAGTTGGAATCTTTAGGGCATGGAATTTATAGAAGACTCCATGGACCCAAGAGCTAAAGAGAAACATGATGAGGAACATGAATATTCCAAGAAATAAAGAAAAGCCATAAAAACCAGTTATTATACCGAGAATCACAAATACTACCAGCTTGGTTTGAACCCACTAGAAGAAATCGATCAGAATAAATGGAAGTTATGATAAAGAATAGTGTATGTAAGAAAATGTGAAAAAGACTTGTGAATGGAAGCATTATGAGATTCATAGGGTCTTCTAGAAGGAGGGAGAAGACTATGACAACAACTTGTTCTAGTAAACCAAATATACCTCTTGTAGTATCCATCGATTGGAATTTACATGTAAAAGACATTCTTCCCAATAAAACAAGTGAGAAAAAAACTTATACCAGAAAGAGACCCATGTATGCAGATATAAGAAGACCTTGTATGGATTCAAACAACTTGATGCAGAGTATCTCATATACAACATAAGTGTGGTGAAAAATTTCTATGACAGAGATAGTGTATCAAAATAGTTAATCAGAAGTCTGGGATGATAGATTGCTAATCCATGGAAAACTCTCTTGATGACCAAAGAAGTGCTACTTGGATATGTTTCAGTTTGAGCCTTGCCACGATATCATGAACTAGTAGGAAACAAAAGTGTTGAATTCAACCATGATATATTGTAATGATCAGAGCTATATGAAGCCTTCAAAGAAAACTTGTGTTCCATGATAGACCAAAGTACATTAAGATCAAGAATAATATTCTTTGTGATGAAGTCCAGAAAAGCGAAGTGGTTCTCCAATATTTCTCTACAGATGAGAAGATAGAAAATATTTTGGTAAATCCCCTGTCCAAGATGAAAAGTTTGTGTACTTAAGAACCAAGCTAGGGCTCATGGAGACGAATTCCTTATTGAAAAAGGAAAATATTACTCCCAAGTTGGGAGAGAGAACTGATATGCTATTTATTTATGGACAGTCATATTTTGGTTTGAAAAATGGTCTAGGATGAGCATTTCCTTTCTAGTTCGGAAAGTGGTTTGAGATTTCTGACGGACATGCATTTTTCAGTTTGAAAAATGGTCCATATCGGACAGTCATTTTCATAATGAAACTGGTCCGATAGATTTTTTATGTACCATAGAAAATGATTCCCCTTGTGGCCAGTGTAGGGGAATGTTCTAGGAAAATCATTCTTCTTGGTAGTCACTCTGAGCAGTGGTCAAGTAGAATGGTCCACCTCATCGGGCAGTCATTCTTTCGAAGTTCACAGTTGTGAGAAGTTTCGAAGAATGGTCCATTTTGGAGGTTGGTGTAGGACATTCATTTCCATTAGGAAATGGTCTGGGCAATAATTCCCTAGGGCATAATCATTCTATCCAAGTTGCACTATGATTAGTGCCGGAGGAATGGCCTAGTTAGGTGAATGGTCCAGGTTCAACAATTGGAGACAGGCATTCCCTATACTAGACTCATTCTCTCTAGGTTGCACTATGATTAGTGCCAGAGGAATGACCCAATTAAGTGAATGGTCCATGCTCAGAAATCAAGGACAATTATTCTTCTATTCTTGAGAAGAATAGTGCAGATATCCCATGGCTGATGTTTTACCTCCTGAGGGAAAATTATCTTCCATATCTCATAGATTTGAGTGGAAGAATGGCCCAGATGACTCAGTTTGTATCATGATATTGTTATGCAGGTTGATATCGGATGATATGATTATTGTGGAGATTGTATGTCTCTGTAAAGTAGTTGTATGCCATTGTGGTGGATGTGTTCCACTGGTTGTGAATATGTGTCACTGGTTAAATAGTCATGTGCTACTTGGTGTGGTTGTGTACCACTGGATAGTAGTTGTGTACTACTATGGATAGACACAATTGTGTTCTATTGAATGTCATTGTTTTGATTTCCATGAAGACTATCAATAGCATTGTAAATGATTACCAGCTATATGGATAATTAGTGTGTTGGTGGATAGATATTATCCAGGTGAAAAATGGTCTAGGACAATTATTCTTCTAGGATGTATGTCTGGATTAGAATAATAGTCCTTGTAGCCCATGGCGTGGCTTCTAGCATCTGTTGGAACATTTATTCTTCTAGCACATATGTCTGGATTAGAAGAATAGTTCTTATATCACTCTGTGGAGTCAGTGACTTATTCAACATCATGCCTGATTACTCAGATGGAGTACTGATTAAAGAGATAATGAAGTTAATGTTGTCATATGATACTGATAGTGATTATGGTGCTCGTGATTTAATCATGATATATTCTGAGTGACTATGATGATGCTACCAGTTGAATGGTATGTTTGTGCTCAAGACCATTTCCTTCAATACCTCCCTAGCTAGGAGGTAGTGTAAATATTATGGTAGTTTTAGGAGGTATTAACCTCCATGTGTAGCCCTGACAAGAATAGAATATTCTGAGAAGCAAGAAGAAACCCTAAAGCATTGAACATAATCCTAGAAGACAAGTCAGCTAAAGAAAATAATTAATATTGAGTTTTTAGCCTCTAGAAAGAAAAGTCAACCCAAACAACTAAGAAAGAGTAGTATAAATACAATATGCCACAAATCATTTGGAAACACACAGCTCGCAACTACAAAAATTTAGTAAGTGTGCAAGTATGGAGAGTAGCTGCAACTGCACCTACTGCAACCTGTATTTTCAGTTTTAGGATTGGACTCTCTCTTGTTTATGCTTTGGACTTTCTACCTTGTGCGCTAGCTCTGGAGAGAGGTGCGCTAAATTGATTGGCTATTAGGCCTAGTGTTTGCTTCCAAAATTATTCTATGTCAAGGTTAAGGTGCTCAGGGGTGGCTTCGGCCTATGGTTGGGTAACAATATTGCTATATTGTCTATGGCTAAACGAGCACACCTAATTTTCTAACAACACTTACTAGGTCTGCAACAAAAAGGATTCATGTTATGCACACATCAAAATAGCCTAATGAAGCTCTAAAGGCCTTTACAGAAACAACTTTCCCTGATGACAAAGACAACCTTATCATTGAGCTACAAGAACAGTTGAAGAAAGCTCATTTTTTCATAGCACAGTTGTAGCATGAGAATAGGGAAATGAAGAAAAAATCTTTGGAATAGGCCTCCAAGAAAGATACCTCGATGACAGGTGAAACATTAGTGCCTTTAACTCCAACTAGCTCCAAGGAAAAAGGTAAAGGGAAGACAGTAGAGTTGAGCCCAGAGGTGGAAGAAATTGCTAGGCCTAGGATTTCATTCACCAGGTCATTAGCTAGAAAATTGCACTCTCAAGAGGGAACTCCAACTAAGGATCAACCAGTTAAAGGATAAGAAATCAACCTTCCCTGGTGAAGGCAAGTACACTAAACATCTGAGAGAGACACAAAATTTAATAATTCAACTCAGGGAGTAGGATAGGCAAGAAAGGCTCAAGTTCAAAGAACATTTAGATGATTGTGAAACTATAATAGATAATTCCAGAGCAATGGTAAGAAGAACCCTGCCACTGCACAAACAATTGAAGAGAATGTACCATCAAAATTTGGCATTGAAGAGAGAGAAAAAAACACTCAAGAAAAGCTTGCAACAATTGGAGATAGGAAAGAAGGGGAAGGGAAAGCTTGATTTTCTTGTTGAAGCAACAAAGATTTGAGCCCCTGGAACTAGATTCACCCATTTTTGCATTTTTTCTTTTTGTCAATAATCAACAGGAAAAACCCTAACCATAATTATCAAATGCCCTAAATATTTGAAGATTGCACAATGATTATTGATCAAGGTTGGAACGTTATATATGGTCATATCATTCTGTTTCCCATATCATGTTTTGTAGCTTTTATTTTGATTGAGA
Source organism: Picea mariana (assembly GCA_032191745.1). NCBI lineage: Eukaryota > Viridiplantae > Streptophyta > Pinopsida > Pinales > Pinaceae > Picea > Picea mariana. Next base: position 7,920 of record JASDQU010305588.1, on the reverse strand, counting down.
GCTGTAAATGTAGAATTTACAGTTGCGCGATAGACATGATGTGCAACTGTGACAGTTTTATTTGTGAGCAACAAAAAAGAGTTTTTATTTTCAGTTTTCAATCCAAAGTGTAATCAATGAGATGATAATGGGATAATCACTGAAAATGTAGAAACCTAATTATTTTATCAGATAGAGGCAATGAAGGTTCATTTGCTGTAGTTTGGCACATTAGTGTTTTGTAAGTTTTGAAAGAGAAAGTAATGTTTTGAGGAAGTTCAAAGGGTTCAAGGGATTCTAATCATCATCAGAAGGCTACAATCACCATCAGACATCATCATTTTCTAGTCAAGAACAAAAAAGGTGAACAAATGTGAAAGGGATCTTTTGTTGCACAACCATGTTGCGTTTCTATTGTAGGTTGTTGTTGCGCAATAGCCTTGCTACGCAACTGTGACAGAGTGCCAGAATCCCTCAAGATCGATAAGGAAAACTCAACAAATATTTCCAAATCATCTTCAACGATATCTAAAGAAAAAGAATTTTTCAGTGGACACCTAGCATGCATTTGGTTAAAGCAATTTGAATGAGATCAGTTTGGTCAAGAGAGTTCCCTATTTTTTCAGGAAACTAATTAAAATTGTTTCTGTTTTGAATTATCTTAGTTCTATGTTTGTGCAAGAAGTTTAGCTCGTATCCCTTAGTCCAAGGGTGAGGCAATTCGTATTTATTTCATGAAATTCAATATGGAAAGGGTTTTCAAGTGTGTAAGGAAAAGACTATTGAGGTCATTTTGTAAACTTTTCCATGATATTAATGTTCTTTGTTGGATCGGAAGTCCCTGAAATTTAACTCCAGAGATACGTGTGATTGTGTTTCTTTATGCATGTGATCCTACAATATTTGTATTCTTGTTTTAGTACATTTATGTGGTATGTCTTCTTATTTATGTTAATGTGAGGTATATGTATAAGAATTCATTTGTATTTGATGCTCTGTTGCATACATTTTCAGTTATCTTTCTGTTGTAATTACCTTGGGATTCATCCTTGATAGATTCCCTAAGGGGTTATTTGTTTTCTTTGTAATATTCAATCTACAACGATATTTAATTAGCCTAAAGAAGTGATTTTTATCTTGCCTATCATCAGTCACCTTTCAATCCACCAAGTTTCTTGTAAATTGTCATTGATTTCTGACCTTTTACTGACTCCATTGCCCAATGGAATTTCTACCCACCTTTCCACCAACTCTATAAATTCAATCTTGTCTTAGAGATCTAGTCTTTGGACCAATTTACAAATCAATCCTTTCAGTGATTGATTTGAAGAGAGAGAGACCTCTATGGTTGGAAGGGCTATCTTCCATCCCCAAGTAGGTTTGTGGTTACCTCTGTGATTTTCTTCCTTAGCCAAAAGAAATTTACATAGTGATAAAAAACACTACCAGACTAATCATCCCCCTTCCTTTGTTTCACATCACCTTCTTCTCCTAGAATCTCTTCACTCCTATCTAAAATGACCTTGGATTGCTTGACCTCAACACCCCATAAAGGAAATATCTCACTCAATGCTAGAACCTCACTAGAATGACCAGTATAAGGAAATAACACAACGCTCAATGAAGGAGGAAATGATTTAATGAGTTTGATAGCCTCAACTTGACGACGATTACCCCCTCAAGAACCATCCTCCCTAGGAATGGATAAGGCATCAACCTCCCTTTTGAATGTAATGTCAGAATAGTAGGACAATGTAGTGCTCACCATAGGCTGCATGAATCCCAATTTGGGCCACAACCTACCTCCTCCCATATGGACCTCCATTTTTCTTGATTTACACAAATCTAGCCCCTCCATAGGATATGATCTTTGGTAATGTAGATATTCTAAGAACATCTTAACATGCAATAAGGTATCATATGAATAATCAGCCTCATCATCACACCCCATGATAAAAACTATTAGCACTAAAGATAATTTTTCATCAATACAACTTGTCAACCTTAGACCAACAAAACCCTTAGTCCCATGTCCTTTTCTCTCAACTTGTGAATGATCATAGAGAACCAATATTCTGGGAGGTGTAACTAATTTTTACATTTCTTTAGAGATTCAAAATAGTGAAATTATGGTTCTTGTACATAGAGATAACTCTTCCTAAAAACCCAAGAAAAAATGCAATTGAATTTATCTTCTATGATCATGGAGATTGAGAGGTTCAAAGAAAAATGAGGATCTTAAACAAGAATGACACCACAAACAATAATGCATATTATCATGCACTCATAGAAGATTCACATGCAAAAAATACACACATGTTGAATGGAATTGTAATGTTTACAAACTCTAAACTTATATATAAACATGTGTTGGGTGAATATAAAGTCAAGGCCAAACATATTGTATCATTGCACTCAATGACAAGGGATATTTACGAGAATTTATTTATTTTTCATATGCATCATAATGGTGGAGAAGGATATCATATTAGGCCTAACAAATGTGCTCTTCTGTATTTTTAATTTTTCCAATGCAAACATAGGTTATTGAATTGTTTCACCACCCACTCTTGTTTATTTGCCTATTTGACTTGTGTTTATTGCTATCTATTTCAAGCATTTTGCTCTTTATGACTCTATATTTTTGGAGGCCTTCTAGAGAAAGTTTTCGTAGGTTGGGTATTTTTTCCTTGTAGCCTTAGCTCGTGGGTTCTTGTTATGGGAGGTATCTCCAATGGACGTTATGTTGGAAACACTAAAACAACTGAGAGGGGGGGTGAATCAGTTGTTTATGAGCTTAAACAATTTTATACCTTTTAAAAATTATTAATCTTCCTTCAAGTGATCATCAACAACATACAACATATGTACAGTAAAAGTAAAGACCATCAGTCACACATAAAGTACAGACAGAGACAGATTTTCACGAGGAAACCCATAAAGGGAGAAAACCTCTTATTCTTCGAAATGATAAGCAATCTTTTTCAGTTCTGTACATCATTTACAATTGAGCACCAACTCAATGTGAGGCTGCTACCTCTGTTTTACAAGCTGCAACTTGTTTGAGAGCACCAACTCTCTGGTTTCTCTAGCACCCACTAGAAGGAAGCACCAACTCCCTGAATATTCCAGCACCAACTGGATGGAAGCACCAACTTCCTGAATGTTCCAGCACCAACTGGATGGAAGCCCCAACTTCTAGTTACACAGGCTCCAACTTGTATAACAGAGAACACTTGTTCTCCCTAGCACCACCCTGCCACCCTGGTTTCTCTGGCTGCAACTAGATGGAAGCTACAACTCCTTGTGTTCAAGCACCCACTTGAACCTCTGAGGACAACAGTCCTCCCAAGCACCTCCCAACCTCCCTAAAATATCAAATAATGAATACACAGACAACTACACAGATAAATCAATTCTTACCAATCTTTCTCTGTATCTGATCTTCAACAGACTGTTCTGCAATTCTTTTCTTCTTCTGTTTGTTAAGCAGGTCTGCTCTGCATCAACTTTTTCTATCATTCTACTCTGGTTCTGCTATGTCTATAATTCTACTTTGCTTCTTCTCTGTTTTTCATTCTGCTCTTCTTCTGCTCTGCGTTTCATCTCCCTCTCCACATTTGCTCAATTTCATACTATGTCTCTGCTCCTTTTCTTTTTCTTACTGTTTTTTCATTTTCACTTCAGAACAACCAACTTGACACAGTCTGTTTTGTCTTCTTTTATACACACGGGAACAACGTTTCAAATTCCCAACTCCTTGGGGAAAATGACGACAACTGTCCAGCCAACCGAAACGCCAACTGATCGACAACTAATTTGCAATCATGAGTCTGTTTTACTAACGGATTTGTAACTGGAAGAGTTAAATGTGTGTGGAAGAACAGTAACCCTCTGATCACATTCAAACCTTATCTTCACCGTTGGATAATCTTCATTATTATTACCTTTTAAATCAGGTTTCCACATTTTCAGTGTCGAGATGCACATGTACTCAAAACCCCCGATTCTCCGATCCCCGATGTGCTCCTTTCCCGAGCTTTAGCCCCTTCCGGCTACACAATGGTCCATGTGACCTACTATCACGTGACCGCCACCATACCTCTCGTCGGGGTTTTGGGGTTTACGATGTCAATGTGCTTATGCCCCTTGGACCCGCGATATGCCGATCCCCGACTTCCTCCATACTCCTGACACGCGTCCCACCGAATGGATGGTTCAGATTTCACGTCGGGGTTTCCTCTAGGAATTTCCCCGATCCTTCGTCCACGGGGATACCGATTTGTCGATTCTCGATACGTTGGTCCTCTGATGAATCTCGACCTTTAACCTACCACCTATCCTCCACTGAATCCTAGGTGGCCCACACGCTATATTCCTTATCGGGAAATCGTGTATCGCGATTTCGCGATGTCTGATGCAATTGTTCACGGGAATCGTGAAACTTCGATTCCCGATTCTCCGATGAAGAAAATCAACGGTCCAGATCTCATTCTTGCTTTAACGGCTGCGATTAAATCACGAAATTGCATATCACGATTTTGGGGTTCTTGTTGTCAAGTGAATTGGACATTTCAAAGTCCCGATCCCCGATTCTCCGATGAAGAAAATCAATTNTCCATGTGACCTACTATCACGTGACCGCCACCATACCTCTCGTCGGGGTTTTGGGGTTTACGATGTCAATGTGCTTATGCCCCTTGGACCCGCGATATGCCGATCCCCGACTTCCTCCATACTCCTGACACGCGTCCCACCGAATGGACGGTTCAGATTTCACGTCGGGGTTTCCTCTAGGAATTTCCCCGATCCTTCGTCCACGGGGATACCAATTTGTCGATTCTCGATACGTTGGTCCTCTGATGAATCTCGACCTTTAACCTACCACCTATCCTCCACTGACTCCTAGGTGGCCCACACGCTATATTCCTTATCGGGAAATCGTGTATCGCGATTTCGCGATGTCTGATGCAATTGTTCACGGGAATCGTGAAACTTCGATTCCCGATTCTCCGATGAAGAAAATCAACGGTCCAGATCTCATTCTTGCTTTAACGGCTGCGATTAAATCGCGAAATTGCATATCACGATTTTGGGGTTCTTGTTGTCAAGTGAATTGGACATTTCAAAGTCCCGATCCCCGATTCTCCGATGAAGAAAATCAATGGTCTAGATCTCATTCTTGCTTTAACGGCTCTGATTAAATCACAAAATCGCATATCGCGATTTCAGGGTTCTTGTTGTCAAGTGAATTGGACTTTTCAAAGTCCCGATCCCCGATTCTCCGATGAAGCCTCCTGTCGAGCTTCTCCCGGTGGTGCCCGATCGCTACCACGCATCCTGCCAAATGGATGGTCCCGATTATGTCGGGATTTTGAGACTTTCAATGTCCTGGTTCTCACGACCTTGAGAACTCTGATCTCCCAATGGCTGATATCCCGATGACAACTCCTCATGTCGGGACTTCTCTTCTTGCTCCCGAGGCTTATCTCCCTCACAACTTCTGCAGATCTGACGGCTGTCGGTGACCCTGCACCAAATCTAATGGATCTCGCTGCATTCGATCATTCACTACTTTCGATCATTCACCTCTCTGAACTTGTCTTTTTTTTTCCTGTCATCTTCACTGTTGCCATCAATGACAAGCATTCGCTGTCTATTCACTGAATTTGCCAACAATCTCCCCCTTTGGCATTGATGGCAACACTTGCATTCAGACCCAACTCTCCTCTGCATTCAGCCATTCAGACTCTCATTTGCATTTGGCCATTCAGGCTCGACTCTGTTCCCGAGACATTTCAAACTCGACTCCTTTCTCCCCCTTTGACATCAATGTCAAAGAAGAAGCATTCTTCCACTGATCTTGTTGCAGAACATACTCCCCCTGTCGTCTATAAACATCTAGAAAAGACACCAGATATTCAATAAATACTCCCCCTGACTAGGTGAACATTTTAAACACCAAAAATCATAACCCCCAACTTTTGACGAAGATATCCAAAAGGGGTCGCTGCTAATGGTTTGGTAAAAATATCAGCAATCTGTTCTGTAGACGGTATATAATTCAGTTGAACAATTCTGTTTGTAACTTGTTCTCGGAGAAAATGATACTTGATTTGAATATGCTTAGTCTTGGAATGAAGAACATGATTCTTGGAGACACTAATGGCACTTGTGTTATCACAATGAATTGGAATAGGATCAGTGTAAGTTACCTTCAGATCTGCAAGAGTTTGTATCATCCATAAAATTTGTGTGCAGCAAGTAGTAGCAGCATTGTATTCTGCCTCTGTAGTGGATAATGAAATAGATCCTTGCTTATTACTAAGCCATGCAACTAATGAGTCACCCAAAAAGAATGCTCCTCCACTGGTGTTTTTTCTCTCATCAACACAATTTGCCCAGTCTGCATCTGAATAAGCAGTTAACTGAAAATTTTGATTTCTATGATACCACAGTCCATAAGTCATTGTTCCCTTCAAGTATTTAAATATTCTCTTGACAGCTGCCAAATGACTTTGTTTAAGAGTAGACTGAAAATGACCTACCATTCCAACAGCTTGCATTATATCAGGATGGGATGCTGTGATGTACAGAAGACTGCCTATCATTGAACGATATGTCCTTTGATCAACATTAGGTGAGATATCATCATTGATCAGCTTGCAACCAACCACCATAGGTGTGCTAATTGTAGAAGAATATTCCATCTGAAATTTCTTCAATATCTCTTTCAAATATTTTTCTTGAGATATAAAAATTCCTGCAGAGCTTTGTTTTACTTGTAAGCCAAGAAAATATGACAGTTCTCCTATCATAGACATTTCAAATTCTGTTTGCATAGAATTAGCAAACCACTGGAAAGATGATTGATTAGTACAACAAAAAATAATATCATATACATAAACCGAAACAACTAGTAAATCATCACCTTCAGTCTTAATGTAAAGGTTACTGTCAACAGTACCTTTCTTGAACCCTTTTTCTTGTAGAAATTTGTCCAGTCTATAATACCAAGCTCGTGGTGCTTGTTTTAGTCCATATAAGGCCTTCTTCAGCTTACAAACATAATTAGGATTGTCTGTCAATGAAAATACTTCAGGTTGCTCCATATATACTTCTTCCTCTAGATCTCCATTAAGAAATGCTGACTTAACATCCATCTGATAAACTTTGAAATTCTTATGACAAGAATAAGCAAGAAACATTCTGATAGCTTCTAATCTTGCCACTGGTGCAAAAGTTTCATCAAAGTCCTGACCTTCCACTTGTGCATATCCCTTACAGACCAATCTTGCTTTATTTCTAACAACTTGTCCTTTTTCATTCATTTTATTCTTGAATACCCATTTGGAACCTATTACATTCTTATTTTCAGGTCTAGGGACAAGCTCCCAAGTATTGTTCTTCTCAATCTGATCTAGCTCTTCATTCATTTCTCTAATCCAATATTCTTCCTGACTAGCTTCCTCAAAATTTGTAGGTTCATTCATAGATAAAAATGCAACATGAGATTGTTCTGAGTCCTTAATCAGTTTCCTTCTAGTATGAACTCCTTCATTTATATCCCCAATTATCTGATTTTCAGGATGATTCTTTCTGATAATTATGAGAGGAGATTTTTCTTCTTTCTATTGACTTGTATCAGTTTGAATGTTCACATCTTCATCTGATCTAGCCTCTTCTCTTTCTGATCCTTGGACTTGTTCATCTTCATCTTCAACTGTATCTTCTGTTCTTGGTTCATCACTGCTTATATTTCTGAATGGAATTTCTTCATCAACTTTTACATCTATACAGTCAACTAGTTTATGCAGTCTTTTATTGTAGCATCTGTACCCTTTACTGTTTGTAGCATAACCCAAGAAAATACCTTCATCAGCCCTGTCATCATATTTGCCAATATTTTCATCATTGTTCTTGATATAACATGTGCTCCCG
>JASDQU010305587.1:91898-112051 GCA_032191745.1 Picea mariana | reverse complement strand
TTTTAGACCATACAAGGCCTTCTTTAATTTACACACATAATCTGTGTTCTCTAACAACTGAAATCCTTTTGGTTGTTCAATGTAGACTTCTTCTTCAAGTTCCCCATTCAAAAAAGTTGATTTTACATCCATCTGATATACTTTAACATTTTTGGAGCATGCATAGACTAAAAGAAAACAGATTGCTTTCATTCTGGCAACTGGGGCAAATGTCTCTTCAAAGTCGATTCCTTCAATCTGTGCATATCCTTTACATACCAATCTAACTTTGTTCCTTGTAACTTGTCCATCTTCATTTAATTTATTCCTGAAAACCCATTTTGTGCAGATCACATTCTTATTCTTTGGTCTTGGAACCAATTCCCAAGTGTCATTTTTCTCTATTTGATCCAATTCTTCATCCATGGCCTTATTCCAAAATTCGTCCTTGCTGGCTTCTTCAAAACAGTTTGGTTCAATTGTAGATAAGAGTGCTAGGTGTGATTGTTTCGTTGAACGAATTCTTCTTCTAGTTTCAACTCATGTGTCTTTGTTTCTGATAATCTGATCTGAAGGATGATTCTTCTGTACTCATTTACTGGGTGTCTTTGGAGACACTTGATGAACTTGCTCTTCTATTTCTGTCAGATTCTCTTCATCTTACTCTTCTACTTCCTTTTCATCTTCTGCTTCTTCTTCGAAAGGTTGTTCCATTGATTCATTTTCTTCTTCCTTTGATTATGGTCTGTCTGTTTCATTAATTGTTATGTTGATGCTTTCCATAATTTTGTTCAATCTTAGATTGTCACACTTGTATGCTTTCCTTGTACTTGAGTAAACAACAAGTACTCCTTTATTCACACGAGATTCAAACTTTCTCATTTTGCCATCTTCTCTTTTGATGTAGCATTTGCTTCCAAAAACTCTGAAGTACTTCACATTTGCTGGTCTTCCTTTCCATAGCTCGTAAGGATTTTTGTCAGTGTTGTTTCTGATAATTAATCTGTTTTGAATGTGAATTGTTGTATGCACTGCCTGTGTCCAAAAAAATCTGTCAATTTTGAATCCATTAGCATTGTTCGAGCCATTTCATGTACAGTCATGTTCTTTCTTTCAACAACTCTATTTTGTTGAGGTGTCCTAGAAACAAAGAATTTCCTTTTTATTCCATGATTGTTGCAGTAGTCCATAAATTCCTTTGAAGTGAATTCTCCTCCATTATCAGATCTCAAGCATTTGATTTTTGAATCTAATTCATTTTCAACCATTTCTTTGTATATCTTGAATTTTTCAAAAGCTTCTGACTTATTCTTGAGAAAGCAAACTACAATCATTCTTGTATAATCATCAACTAACAACATAAATTATTTCTCACCATTTAAGCTCTTTGTTGTAGTTGGTCCAACTAGATCAGTATGTACAATTTTCAGTGGTCTTGTCGTTGAATATTCCTTTGATTTGAAACTGGTCTTTGTTTACTTTCCTTGTTGACAATACTTGCATAAAGTGTTGATTGGTTTCATGATTTGGGGAATTTCTTTGACTGCTTCTCTTTTGCTAACTTTGACAAGGTTATCAAAATGTATGTGACCCATTCTTCTATGCCATGGCCAACTTTCATCTTCCTTTCCTAAACAACATTTTTCATTTCCAATTTCACTTAACACATATATGTTGCTTGAAGTTCTTGCAGCTGTAGCAATCAATTTTCTTGAACCTTCTTTTCTTATCTCACACTTTTGTGAATCGAAAGTAACTTTATGACCTTGGTCACACATTTGACTCACACTTAGAAGATTATGTTTCATATTTTCTACTAGTAGAACATTTTCTGTCTTTGCATTCTTGTTCCCCATTCAGAGTGTGCCTTTTCCAATGATTTTGGCTGAATTATTATTTCCAAAGGAGATTGATCCATCTCTTTCCTTTCGTAATGTAAGAAATCTGTCTCTATCACCTGTCATGTGTTTTGAACATCCACTGTCAACATACCAACCACTTTTCTTCTGCTTAGCTTGTATAGTGAGTGTGCATTCTTCATTTCTATACTGATCCTTCTTTATTATCCATGTCCTTTTCTGAGGTTCCTGTCTATGACTGTTGTTATTTTGTTGCAGTTCTTATGCATTTCGTACATGCTTATTGAGTTCATATCCAATCTTTCTTCTAGTGTTGATATCTTAGGGTTGAATCTCATAGGAATAGATCTTAGTACCTTTTGAAAAATTACAGATTCTTCGATTTCTTCTCCCAATCCTATTTTTGCATTCACTGTTTCATTGACTCGTAAGAAGTAGGCTGCAATATTCTCATCTTCCTTCATTTTTAGTTGTTCAAACTGACCTATGTAAGTTTGAATCTTTGCTGCTTTGACTTTTGTATCTCCTTCATAAATATTTTGAACCTTGTCCCAAATATCTTTAGCGGATTTACAATGTGAAACTTTGGTGAATACCGTATCACTGAGACCATTCAAAAGTTCATTTGTATCTTTGGAATTATTCTCACCGAGTTTCACTGCTTTGTCATTTGTTTGTGGAACTGCTGGTGCTATGTATCCATCTACAATTGATTTCCAAACTTGAAATCCATGTGCCTGTATATATGTCTTCATCCTTGTGCTCCAAAAAGCATACTTCTGTCCATTAAATTGTGGTATTCCATTTTTATACAAGTTGGTACTCTCCATGATCTACCTTTCAGTGGTTAAACTGATTTCTGAAGGAACCTGCTCTGATACCAATTATTGGATTAATGAGAGGGGGGGGTGAATCAATAATAGATAAATATATTATTTTTAACCAAATAATCCAAGTGTTACGTAAATATAGAAGTATCATCTAGTAATAAGCAATGAACAAATGAACAATCATGCACAGTACACCAGTGTTTTACGTGGAAACCCAAAGCAAGAGAAAACCACATAATGATTTTTCTTATATGTCTTGAAGAATTACATTCATTGGAAGCACCAACTTCCTTTGTTTTCTAGCTACAAATGGAAGGAGGCTCCAACCCCCTAGTTTCTCAGAATACAACTTGAGGGAAGCTCCAACTCCCCAATTCTCTGGCTACAACCAGAAGGAGGCTACAACCCCCTATCTTCTCTGGCTACAATCGAAAGGTGTCTACAACCACCTATTCTTGCCCCATCCAACCACCCCGAAGTAGAAGTAGAATGATGGAACCACTGTCACACTATCACTGTGAGATATACCGTTGTAAACCTGTACCAATAAACCTAAACCATGCATCAACCAACATCAACCTGTAATCAACCTATACCATAAACAAGTGCATCAACCATGCACCAACCTGTACCAAACAACCTGTAATCAACCTACACCATAAAAAAGTGCAACCAACCATGTACCAAGTATGTACCAATCGTGTGTCAACTACTCATCAACTATGACTCTTTAATATGTACCAACATCATCAACTTTACACCTCATGTATGTTCCAACTCATCAATTTCTTGTCTCAACCATGTACCCAACATGTACCTTAACAAAAATCCCTCATCAATTTCATCATCCAAATATGATTTGTAAATCTTTAATAGATATATTATATATGATAACATACCTGCAAACCTTCCTTAACTTTAACAACAAAAGACTAGCATTTTCATCAAACTTTTCTTTAGTCTCACATGACTAGTTCTGGATTAGTCAACAACCCTAACTTGAAATAATCATAAATTTGTACCTGTAATGAATAAAGATATGAAAATGATAAACAATGTTCTTCAGTTTGTTTTATGCTATTCCTCCAGGTGTCACTACTTAGAACCTCTCAGAAAATGAGTTATAGCAAAAATGACATACCTTGCTGAATTCTGGCTTATTCTAGAGAGCGACCTTGTAGAGCATGTCCCACACGAAATATTTGTTTAATTGATCTAAAACTATTAAAAAACATACTAAAAAATGTACTCTAACCAACACATTTGTTCTTACTTAATTTGGATCTGTTATGAATAAGTTATGACATTTTTACACGAAACACCTATTTTAGACTAGTTTCAGGACTAGCCACAAACCCTATTTTCCATGGAGTGTAAATCCAAAAATACAATGACCCACAAGCTGAATTTTTTACCAAAGATACTTGGATATATTTTCTCAATGGAATAGCAATTTAAGGGTCAGAATCATTCTATAAAAATATTTATTGCGAAAATGGTGAGATGACCTGTAAATAACATGCCTTAGAAAGCATCATCAAAAGAATTTATCCTTCCTTGAATTCCGGCCTTCTTTTCTTCACCTTCCCTCACAAATTAAGCTTAGATATCCTTTGGTTACCTAAGAAACCTATAGATATTCAATATGCTCAAGTGTGAATCAAATGAGGGAGCCTTTCCTCTTATTTATACTCTCTGTTCACACAGGGGCATACCTAGGGTTCAATGCTCAAGAGCGCACCAAAAAAGCCCTAACTACCGGCCCTTTTGGCAACACCTGTGAAGCAGATGAAGTCTCACCTGAGGGAAAGGAAGGAGTGGTTGCAAAACTCAAGTGTCTGCAACCTTAGCTGGGACACAGATCTGTGATCGTATCACTTACAGAGCACTTAGCATCGGTCATTCATCAATATTCACCCTTTATTATACTTCGTAGATAGCACAGAGCATCGCAACATTTACTAGATCTAAGATATCTCAACACTAAGCATCCTCATACATGTCAGATCTAACATTCATATGCATCTAAGAAGCACCAAGCATGAGTAGATCTATCTAAATACATCAAAGCAAAACAAATATAAGCACAATGAGTCGAAGCACAAAGCCTCGAATATAGATTTACATGGTTCATCCCCCCCTGGGGCTACATCCACCAACTCTTCTTATTTATTAGTGTCCTCAATCGGTTACATTACAGAGCCAACAAAAACCCTTCTTCGCATAGGACAGAAGATTTGTGCAGCTCGTTAGATCCTTCTTCCTTGCGCTATAGCACAAGGCCTTCTATAACTTCTCACAGTAACTTGCACTTAGCTCTGCAAGCCCTTTACACTCATGCACAAAGCACTTACAAAAAATTACTAGCACTTAGCCTTCATAACATATATTCACCTAGTTCATGTACATTCTTACATTGCCTAGATTACTTATTTATACATACAAAAGTGGGCCTAAATGTGGGTAGATCCCACGGGCCAACATCCCTTTCCCATTACATTGTCCCAAAACCCAAAAAGGGGCCCAAAAGGGGCCTAGCTTCCACAATATCCACTTCACTTTGCGCTTTGTCTTCATTAGGCTGTCGAAGTCCCCAAAAATGGTCAAGTATGACCAAGTGTTCCTCAAAACTTGGTCTAGGGCCAACATGCCCCCAACACTCACCTGTGACTCGTCCCGAGTCACTCTGGTCTAATTAATTCTACCTTGAATGCCTCGAGCTTGGCTCGAGCTGCTTCGACCTGTTGTAGTGTGACAGCCTCTTGCTCAGTGAACTCCTGGATCACTGCATCGGTTACTGGCCCTTCTATGTGTTGTTCTGTTGTGATGACGATCTGTTCTAGTGCGACTCCCTGGCTTTCAACTTCAGCTAACAGTTGGCATGCCTTTTCTTGGACTGTTTGAAGTCATTGAGAGACTTCCACGATTTTAATTTGCAGTGTGTGTACTTGTTTTTAGGTGGTGCATTGTTATGGAAATTTCTTCATCCTTTCGACTAGGGTCAAGGCTTTCAACTGTGCCTGCAGCGTGTCTCTATGCAATTTTTCTTCTTGGAGTCGTGCCTCTAATACCTACAACTCTGGATTGTCTGTGAGGTTCTCATATGCCTGGGCACTCCTAGCGCTCAACTATTTGTATTCTAAGGTAAAGGTTTTTAATCGGCTGACTACACTGTAGGCAGTTACTTCCCTTAGATCTCTTACTTCTTGAGGAGTCTCAGGCATGACACGAAGTTCTAGATCTATGATGCACTGTTGAATTTGCTAGATCACTTCTCCAAGCTATGCTACCTATTGTGGAACATGTTCCTCAGTTCTAACTTCTATGACTGTCACAGAGCAAAGTGCTCTGTTGACCTGTTCCTTCACCTCTAGCTATTCTCCCGCCAACTGGTCCTTGCTCTGTTGTAGCGCTGCTTTCTCTTCATCCCACTTTTCTTGTAGGGAAATATTTTCTAGTTTAGTGTTACTGCGTTGTGATGGCAGATCCTCCTGTGCTTGCACCAAGGCATGGGTGGCGCGAGCTATCTCTTCTTGATCTCGTTGAAGGTGAGCTTCGATCCTATCGGTAATTTGGTGGAGTTGAGCTGGCTCATCTCCCAGTTCTACTATTCTTGATGTCAGGGGTGCAGTGGTGATTGTGCAGTTAGAATGAAGTGCCTGCTGCACCCCTTGGAGTTCACTCTCAATGTGATTATACATATGCTCCTGCTTTGCCTCCTTATTCTATATTACCTCTTGTGAAGCATCGTCAACAGCTGCAATGATGAAATTGAAATCATCTAATGTGAGAATAATCTTCATCTTGGTTACAGGGGTTCTAGGTTTCTTTCAGGAGGAAGGTTTCAGAGGTGAAACCTTCCTTTTCTTAGAGGGATCCTCCTCCTCTCTAGGCAGAGTAACCTTGACTTTGTTTTGCTCAACTTATGTGCCTTATAGTTCTTCACCATCACCTCCCTACGTAGGTGAAATCGAAGTAGTCTTCGTGGATGTGCTGTGGACATCTTGAATTTCACCCTGCTTCTTAGTCTTGCTTGGTCTAGTTGTATCAGGTATAGCTTCAGGGCTATCCATGTTGGACATGTCTGTGGGGTTTGCTACAATAAGGAGGTCTACCAACCATTCCTTGGTAATCTCCTCCAAGTTTTCTTCTGTCAACTTGTAGTAGGTCTATAGCTATGTTTTATGTTCATCATTGTGCACTGCGATATAGGTGAAGTGGCGATCTGCGCTGAATTTTATCTAGGGTTTAAATATGTACAGTGTGTTTGGGGTAAGGAGTAGTGTAGACTGGATTGTGTTCTTCAAATGGTTGTATTAGGCGTGGAATATGGAATTGGACTGCCATTGCTGTTCATGTCATTGGAGTACCACAACATACAAAACTTCACAGCCAAGGGTTTGAAGGGTTTGATCTCTAAAAAATTGGCATCTTCTGGTAGCTCCCAGGCGATGAAAGAGATGAGTATGAGCAATCAACTAAAGTGGAATTCATACCCTTGGTCTTGCACTTCTCTGCAATCAAGGTCTAACAGGTTTACGAGGTATTGTACCCAGTTCATCTATAGTCCCTCTGTGCACTTCCCTGCGAGGTCAACTATGACTCCAGTTACTTGTGTTGGTCCGTTCTTACGTACTAGTTTGCCTGCGATCAACTAACATGCAAGGTGCACTTTTCCACTCTGGATAGAGGCTACCTTGTAGCCTCTCATACCTTTCTGAACATCACCATACGTTTCTTTTATCCTTTGTGCTAAGGCTCGGTCTGAGGTCTTTCTGGGGTAAAATTCCTGTGGGTTGGGGCCCTGCATGCTAAGTCCTATGATCTGATTCATCAAGGTCAGATCCACAGTGATGTGGAGATCCAACCATAAGTATCCTCCATGGTAGCAGGACAACAACATTTTGACGCATGCATTGACTTCCTGATGTCTGTCGAAGTGTGGGATCTTCATCAAATTAAGAAGTGTGGACTGCGCAAGGTTCTGAGTCCAGTACTGCGGGACAATATTAGAATTCTTGCCTTTGGTCTTGGTTAAGTACTTATGCGGGGCTAACATGCTATAAACTTTATGATCGCCAAGGTTAAAATCACTAAATTTCAGTGCTGCGAGCTTATCCTGGTCAGCACAAACTGCGCACACCCCTTTCGTAAGGTATGTGGTGATCAAGGTGTACTCAAAGTATCAAGGTACACTATCATGGTTGATGGCACCGCTTAGAGGGGGTAAGTAAGGAGGTAAAATGCATGGGATAAGCTTGGCATTTGCGATGTCATCCCTGTGCTTGGTCTGTTTCTCATCAGTCGGCTGTGATGGACCAGTGTGAGCAGTGGAAGGAGAGGCATGTACTCCTCTTGTTGATGAGGATTGGACTTCTATAGAGAATCCTCGCTCTGACATGACTCTCTCAGTCATTAATTCAATTAAAAATTCTTCAATGACTTTCTCAGCAACAGTGAGCTCGTCCGACATACAAGCTCGGGTCAACTTGGCTTGAGTGTGAACTTAATTCAAAGACTATAGTGAATGATATGGGAATAGGGAAATGATCATGGGATGAATTAATATTAGGCTTCAGGCACAAATTCTCTGATCCAGGTGGATATCGGTGGCCACCCACCTTTTTTGACTGGCTCAAAATAGTTTTCTGGCAAATTTGGCAATTTACTATTTTTAGAAGTTTTAAACTTCCAGGGCCATTTTGAGGGCCCAAATGAAGGTTTTTCGAGATCGAAGTTCTCAATGATAGCCAAATACATGATTGAGCCCCCAAAATGAATCTCCTCAATGATATCTTTCCAACGAGCTATCATACACCTAAAACAAAGATCCTATGCAAAAGTTACGACCCCAGGAAGTTGATGTACTAACTTACCCAAATGGGGCCCACATGACTTTTGGCACTTCATCTCCTAGGGTTAGGTTTTTGGATGTCTAGGACTTTTGGAATTCTTGTTTATTGTAAAAATGCCTTCAGATCCTCATTGTAATCATATTCTTGTGAATGCGAGTAGCCATCGCATCTCTTCTCAGAGATAAGCTGCCACCATTCTATCGAGTCTTTCACTCTGAATTTTATAGTCTCTGTACATTTATTTCATTAATAGAAATCATGTATTACTATATATCTGTGTTTATGGTTGCATCTCTGATATATTTTTGTTATATTATTGAATATTTGCGATATCTCTATGCATTTGTTTATTATATCTCCGATCTCATTTCGTGCTGAAAATAATCCGGATCATTCTCAATGAGCAAAAAGTATTCTTGGTGCATGGCATGATGGAATAAGTAGTAAATTTAGCACTGGTCTGCTTTCAATGGGTATGAGGCTGCATTAAATTATGTTCTATCTGTTATGATGTGGTCTAATAGTCTAGTGGTGAACCATAAGTGTTTTCCAACCCATTCAGAGCGACAGTCGAACGATGATATTTTCCTCCAACGGCTATATGACTTCGCCACGACGAAGTTCCATAGGTCGTTATTCTGATATCTCGGTGAAGCTCCTATTCTGCAAGTTTTCTTTCTACGATGTTCCATTTGGAATCTCCTGTAACTTTTCAATCTTCAACCTCTTCTTACTTAACTTTCTATCCTTCTTCCCAGTAATCTTCAACTCGGTCTATCTTTTTTCATTCTGATTCCTATTTTCCTTTGGCATAGTTACTTTGCACTGCTAAGGTTCTCTCCCACGACTCAGGGTTACTACTTCATTTCTATCGGATACAGATACTCCAATCTTCTGTGGGTCCTCTAATGCTTTTACGGCTTTGATATCTGAGCTTCTAGCACTAAGTATCTTTGATTTGTCCTCCTTTTATTTAATCAACTGCGCGATCCTTCTGGTCATGAAATCTTTTAACTCTTGTCTTTGTTGTTCTAAAACATTTTCTTCTTCCTTATTCCTAGCTTGATCTCTTTCAATCCAAGGTTTTCCAAGTAACATAGTAAACGAGGCGTTGTCCCCAATAAATTTGATAATCTCAAAATATTCCTCTGTCGAAGTTCCATTGACGGTCACAGGTATCTGAGTGAGCTTTCCACATAAGTTTACCAGTTTTCCTCTAGATAGTCCTATTCCTCCCAATGAAGGAATCGTGGCAGGCTTCCCTAGAGCTTCCCAAGTTCTTCCTGGCATAATTTTTACTTATGTTTCTTCATCAAGGACACAGTCAATGTCGAAGTCCCCTATTCTTTCTTCGATTTTCTCCTTTTCTTAGAAGATTTCTGATAATCGGGCATATTTATGTTCCTTCAGGGTTTCTTGCATCTGTATTAATATTTTCTCTGATTCTTGCTGGGTTTCTGATACTTTTGGATCGGTCTTAGGATTTCCCTGGTTCAGATTCATTCTTTCAAGCTTAGCAATCATTCTAGGTAAATCCAACACTTCATGGTCTAAATCTTTTCAACAGAGATAAGTAAGGCTTCCACCAGGGCATTCCTTAGCTAGATGTCCCAGTCTTCTGCAACTGTAACATAGGGTTAATCCTATGTTTCTTTTAAATTATCCCCAACCTCTTCTGTACTACACACTAGGATCGTGGTAGCTAGACTGCAAAAAATTCTTTCTAGGATCCTGCATCCATTTGTTAGTTCAAACATTCTTTCTATGCATAGGTATAACATATCTATTATTGTTCTTATTGGATCTATTCATATTAGACTTTCTTTGATCTATTAATACCCTAGTGTTCAATCTAGGACATAATCTATCACAAATAGCTAGATCCATACTCTAGAAACAAAAATTTCCACTTATCTTACTTCTAGAGGGCACAAAGCTTTCAGATCTAAGAACTTTTTAACTATTATTAACTTTATTAGAGAATAGAGCTTACAAATCTTACCTCTTTTCTGCAGATCTTACCTCTTTTCTCTAGAAACTTCCACTTCTACCTTTCTTAGAGCACAAAGTGTTCAGATCTTGCTTCTTTTCTTCAGATCTATTCTTCCTTTCTTCAGAATTGACCTTATTCCTGGCACAAAGATTCACAGGTCGAGTAAAACGTTGTGCACTAGAGAAACAGATCTATGCACATAGCTTCCACAGTTTCAGGATGAATCTTTGCATAAAGATTCTTCTTCCTTAGTTCCCAACAATCACAGTTTCAGGTCCTGGCAACAGAACCATTTGTTGGCATAGGAGAAGACCTAGGTTTCAATTCTTAAGAGTGCACCAACAAAGCCCTAACTATCGGCCCTTTCGACAACACCTATGAAGAAGATGAAGTCTCACCCGAGGTAGAGGCAGGGGTGGTTACAAGAATCAAGTGTCTGCAACCTTAGCTGGGACACATATCTATGATCGTATCACTTACATATCACTTAGCATCAGTCATTCATCAATATTCACCCTTTATTATACTTCGCAGACAACACAAAGCATCACATCATTTACTAGATCTAAGATATCTCAACACTTAACCATAGAAAAATAGATTAGATTCAGTAGATTAGCACTAAGCATCCTCATACATGTTAGATATAACATTCATACACATCTAAGAAGCACCAGGCATGAGTAGATCTATCTAAATACATCAAAGTAAAGCAAATATAAGCACATCGAGTCAAAGCACAAAGCATAGCACACAAATTTACGTGGTTCACCCCCCCTAGGGCTACATCCACCAAATCTTCTTCTTTATTAGTGTCCTCAATCAGTTACATCCCAGAGCCACCAAAAACCCTTCTTCGCATAGGATAGAAGATCTGCGTAGCTCGCTAGATCCTTCTTCCTTGCGCTATAACACAAAGCCTTCTATAACTTCTCACAGTAACTTGCACTTAGCTCTGCAAGCTCTTTACAGTCATGCACACAACACTTACAAAACCTTACTAGCACTTAGTCTTCATCACATAGATGCACCTAGCTCATGTACATTCTTACATTTCCTAGCTTACTTATTTATACATACAAAAGTGGGCCTAAATGTGGGTAGAACCCACAGGCCAACATCCCTTTCCCATTGCATTGTCCCAAAACCCAAAAAGGGGCCCAAAAGGGGCCTAGCTTCCGCAATCTCCACTTCACTTTGCACTTTGTCTTCATCAAGCTATCGAAGTCCCCAAAAATGGTCAAGTATGACCAAGTGTTACTCAAAACTTGGTCAAGGGACAACACTCTCCAAGTAGTTTCCTTAAAAACATCTTCTAGGTCACTTTGCCCACTTTCCTTATTTTAGGGTTAACCCACTTCTANAATGGTCAAGTATGACCAAGTGTTCCTCAAAACTTGGTCAAGGGACAACACTCTCCAAATAGCTTCCTTAAAAACATCTTCTAGGTCACTTTGCCCACTTTCCTTATTTTAGGGTTAACCCACTTCTAATTTCTCCATTAAATTTATTATTTAAATAATTTATTTTGTATTCACCTTGAATTATAGTACACTCATCACTTCACTTTATTATTTACCTTCTAAAATCTCTTAAACCACTTTGACGACTTTGACCTTTTGGGGCTTCTAGATGACATGTGAGGGTCCTCCAACTTTGTACGACCATAACTCTCAAACCATGAGGATTTATGTGACATTCCATATACCATCAGAGATGGCATGACATGTAATATCCATATAGAATAGTATTATCTAAAAATATATCAAAACTCATACTGTTATCCATCAAACAAATTTGGGTCCATTACCCAAACCTGGGTTCTCCAACTTCTCATGGCCATAACTCTCTAACCATGAGGAGTTATGTGAAGTTCCACATAACATTGGAAATGGAATGACAAGCATTATCAATATAGGATAATTTCACTGAAAAATTCACTGACCTTCATCTCATTTTTCCACAAATAAGCATGGGTTCTCTAACCATACTTATAGGATAACTCAATCCGCAAAGCATCTTCCCGTGAGGGATTTTACCATAAGGGGACCACTTTGGAGTTCATCCATTTGTACTTATTATCAACCATGACAAGACAATAATGAGTCATCAAAAAAACTTGGGTCCATTACCCATACCTTTGTGCTACTGGGCTTTCTTCAAGGGTTGACATCAAGACAACCAACCTTAATCAACACACAATAAAACTCATGTACACGAAATGAAAGAAATGACGATTATATTATATGAATTCATAAGATAATTGAATAAATATTCACCTAGACCACTGGTGGGATCCCCACCAGGTCATGGCTACTCCTCAATGATGAATCACAAGCTCAAGCAACATGATTTCAACATTTAAAATAAAAAACACAGTTTTACACAGTTTTAGAGAAAAATGTCTGAAAATGGAAAATCAGAGACTAAATATCCTTTTTCTCTCCTAACTATTTGTCTAACCACTGATGTGGTATTTATAGAGTTTACAAGTTGAGAGGGTCAACCTCCTCTAAAAATAGTAAATCTCATTTAATGCATCTTAACTGCAGGTGGCTTCTAGAAACAAGGCGAGCCAATAAATGCCTAGCATAACAACCTAATCTAAGTTGTCAGAAGCTTAGTAGCTGGAGGCCACGAGCACAAAAAAAATCCATGTCTCTTATTCACCCATCGCTAGCCGCCGATATGATAACCACCAAATCGCCCATGGTTTTAGTGCAGGACAGAGTGCCAGACAGAGTGTCGGACGAAGTGCCAGATGGAGTACTGGACAGAGTGCCGGATGTAAAAATGACTTGCGATTTTTCTCTATGACACAAAAAACATGAATTAGTTTCATGGAATCATTAAAACATGCTGAATTATACTCGAAACCATCATAAAACGTCAATCATACATACTTGGTATGAGTCACGACGATTTAATACAAAAACTCTTCAAAACTCTTCAAAACAGGAAAATGCACATACAATATTGGCCAAAAAGGATCTAATCATCATCATTAAATTAACCATATCACGGGACCAACATCATGACCATGTCATCTCTGACATATCTTGACAGGAGAGGATGCAAGTAATTTAGATGATAATTTTCTGGATGCATAGTTATTCGCAGTTAGGATGGTGGATTATTATTTCGCGGACATTGTGTAGTTTCTACATACAAGTGTGGCTTCCTCTGACATGACAATGGCGCAGAAGAAACAATTGGTATTCAAAGCAATAGAGCATCAACTAATTGAAGGGAACTTGTATAAGTTAGGGGCATATGGAATCTTAAGGCGTTGCATACTAGAACACAAAAGAACAACCATATTGGAGGAAGCACATGATGGGATTGCTGGAGGACATTACACAGGAAAAGCAACATCACAACAGATTTTATGTGCAAGGATTTGGTGGCCTACACTATTCAAGGTAGTGAAGGAGTATTGTCAATCCTGCGACATATGAAAAAGAGTGGGTAAACCATCTCAACGTGATGAAATTCCATTAAATCCACAAGTTACATTGCAAGCATTTGATAAGTGGGATATCGATTTTGTGGGTCCCATCAACCCACAAGAAAGGAGATCAAGAGAAAGGTACATCATCACTGTGACTAAGTATTTAACCAGATGGGAAGAAGCAACACTAGTTGTTGATTGCACTGCAGAGACTGATGCACGATTTCTCTTTGAGAATATAGTCACCAGGTTTGGATGTCCATGCATATAACTTAGTGATCAAGGTACACATTTTCTTAACCAAACCATTGTTGCATTAATTGAGGAATTTTAGATTCATCATCAGAAAATTACACCATGTCACCTTCTGGCTAATGGCACAGCTGAAGCTTTCAATAAAATTTTGGAGAATGCTTTGACAAAGATCTGCAATGTTAGAAGAGATGATTGGGATTTATGCATCCCTGCGATACTTTGGGCATATAGAACTACAAGTAAGAATTTGACAGGGAAGACACAATTTCAGTTGGTATATGGATAGGAAGTAGTAATTCCAATGGAGTTCATTGTACCTAGTTTGCACATTGCAACCATCACTGAGATTTCAGACACAAGTGAAATAGAGGAGATATTAGCGCAATTTGTCTGGCTTGAGGAGGACATGTTTTTGTTCGGATTCCATCAACATGTGAAGAAATCCAGAGAGAAGGCCTGATATGATCGACATATTAGAACCAAGAAATTCCAAGTCAACGACTTGGTACTACTATACGACAACAAGTATCTACAACACCCAGGGAAGTTTCGCATGCACTAGTTAGGGTTGTATGTGATCCAACAGATAACAGAGACAGGTGTTGTGCCGTTGGGAACCTTGGATGGATATATATTGGATGGAATGGTGAATGGAAGTTGAAGGAATATCTATAGAGACAAACAACCATTTGCACAGTGACCTGTGCAGCACAAAAACCCCTGTATTATATTAGATGTACCATAGGAGCAAGAAAAACAAGAAAAATGACATAAAAAGTAGAAAAAGGGAACCACGATAAAAATTTAGTGATAGGAGAAAAAAAAAGAGCATGGGAAATCCCAAGGTAGCAGAACTTGTGTAGTTTTACTGATCATCTTACATGAAGTGAACGTTGCATCATGTTCAATGAGAAGATATGGACAGGCCTGCCTGCGATGAGCAATGCATTATTGAGTAAGTCGGGCCGAAAAGACTATTAACCACAGTTAGGCATGGAAAAGACAGATGGATGACTAGCGTGACGGGTCATCAAAGCGTCGTATAAGCATTTACTCAGGAAAGTCATCAGAAATCTCACCTGATCGACGGTACACAGAAGAACTCACCTGGAGGATTTTGTAATTAAGATGCAATGATGGCACCACTCACCAACTCTGGTGGTGGAGGGGATGATTTAGTTAAAACATGATGGGACATGTATGATTGACATGAAACCACAACAACATAAGAACATCGTAAGTGGAACTCAATTTTTTTCATATCACATTGAGAAAATAGGAGAGACCCAACAAGAATAGAGTCGAGCTTCAACTCGTCGAGCAGGCACTTTGGACAAATAGGGACAACTCCACCAAGAATACCACTGACGTCCCTAGGGATGAGTAGGGAAGGTTATATGGTGGATAAACCTACCAACTTGAATTTTATGGACTAGGAAATTATCAAAGCACAACTTGTGTTGGAAATGGATGGGGACCCATACTCAGGCGTTGAGCGCATACCAAAACAAGGGACTCACATCATTTCCTGTGTAAAATCGCACGATGACCAGACTAGAGTCAGTATCCTCTTCAATGGTTACGAATGCTTCATGACACTAAAAGAGAAGGAAATGAATTAGGATCCCACTAAAAGTGAGGTTTCTCATAAATTGACCTCATATACAATGCCCAAACTAAATCGAGAGACATGGCCAAAAGATATAGGCAGAAAGAAGGAGGTTGTCAACCTCAAGAAACCTCAACATATTATCGATATAGAAGACAATTACAGGAAGAGGAGGCTTTCCAACTATTGTGCCTCTAAGAATCAATGTTGTCCCCCTCGATAACACGACTCCTGATGTTGATGATGAGACTTAATCCACCATCAGGCGGGAAGAGGCCTTCAAGAGGAAAAAGGAGGACCCTCTAAGGTGTATTGCTATGAAACACAAAGAAACCAAAGGAACAAGACCGGCTAAGAAGTCAAAAACATGGCATAGTAACAGAGGCCACCATTGTCACAAAGGTGGAAATAGCTAAGGCTATGACCAATAGTTCATTGTAGCACGAAAGAATAGGAAACAGGCCTGAGTGGCTCAGGGTGAGCCACAGGTGAGTGTTGGGGGCATGTTGGACATGCAGTTTTGGATATAATTTTGAGAAGAATCTAAGTATGAAGAAATCGCGTAGAAGGAAGGATTCACATAGAAGGAAGGAATCATGCAGAAGGAAGTATTCGTGCAAAATATAGAAAGGGCACAAAAGGATGTGAAGGACAGATATAGCACAAAGACAAAAGAATTAAGCACACAAGTGAGAAAAGGAATCACAAATGATGGTAGTGTGACTTTCCATAAATAGAAGGACAACATAAAAGCTATATAAAGAACAAGAAATAGAAGAAGGAAAATAGCCAGTTAACTGAAGATGGCTATGTCATGCATTGTAATGGGTTATTTTGGGATAGATAAGAATAGAACTTGAAACCCTATATTTTGGGGTATAAATATGTAACGGTATTGGGATATAGGGAGGATATAGATATATAGAGAGAAATAGATATATGTGTATGTGAGTGTGAGAGTGTGCGCATGGAAGAGAATTGAGGTTATGGAAATATCTTATATGTAATACTTAGTTAGTAAGAAAGAATATGAATAAAGAAGGAGTTTAGAAAGGATATTGTTTCTTGTGTTCCTACTTGTATTTATGCATTCATGGATGATGATATACTTCACAGGATGAATTTAGTCTATGAATTGTCCATCATATAATGTTCTTGTATGGTTTTGATAGTTTAGGTAATAATGAAGAACATACACAAGTTAAGATCGGGAAGAATGATTCATGCATCAACCTCCCTTTCCCTTACTACTGCAGAAACTTGGTTCTTGCATCCCCAATAGATACCTCGAGTGAGACTTCATCTGTGCAAGAAGGTGATACTGAAAGGGTCAATGTCTTGAGGTTTTTATTGACAACGGTCAACTTGAAACATGGGTCTGATAGCCCCTCCGCCAACAAGAAGTATCCAACAATTTCCTCTTCATATTTTTTATTTCTCTTGGCTGGGAAAATTTATGAAGGAGGGTGCATGGTCTCTTGATGATTTGGTGAATTGGAGGGTTAGATCTCAAATTATAGCTAAAGGATCTCATCATATGTGTTCTACATCCCTAGATCTGAATTTCTACAGTCATTCTCAAGGGTTTGGAGGCCATATCTGAAGATGTCGAATTTCCTAGGATCTCTATAGCCAGGGGGTGCGCAACTAAGCCAGATCTAGGTGCCTGATTGAAGAAGGGAAAGAAATTGATTTGTCCATACTTTCATGCTTCCATTGGACATCTATAAGGACTCACAACTCTCTCTTTATTGTATCTTGAAGGAATCTTCAACCATAGCTCCTATATTTCTTCTATATTTTCCATATCTGTATATTTCTTGTATGGAGAACAACTTATTTAATAAATAAAGGTCATATATGAAGTTTGTGGCTATTTCATTGTGTTATTATCTTTCATCTTTTTCTTTCATCAATTGTTGTTCCAAATATATCCTCTATTTTCTATAAAACCATTAAAATCAACTCCAACACAACTCTGGGGAAAACAATCTACAAAAATATTCACCAAACAACTCACATAAACAAGTATTAAACCCCTAAGTTCCCAACAACTCTGCTTGGGAACATTAGATACACAATATTCCAAATAAGAGAAATGCATCATTACTTTACACAAATAACTTTATAATATAGAAAAACATATACTATATTTTATATGAATTATTTATAAGAGTTCTTAAAATTAAAAGGTTTCATAATACATTTGAGAGACTCGTGACCAAGATATCCACCAGCATAGGGAAGGAATCCAAGTGAGTAGGATTCTAAACACAAGCTCTTCTGGATCCATTGGGTCTTCAACATGGCCTTGAATTTAACCATGATGCATATGATGCCTATGCCCCTCCCTCTACTAATGTGTTTACCAGCTAGTGTGTATGTTTTGAACTATGCATAATCTGTAGCTCTGGGATTTTATTCATCCTACTAGCTTATTTAATCCTAGATTTAGAGGGTATACCTACATTTTTTTTTTTGTAAGTAAGTATTTTATATATTAAAGCCTTCCAGGAACCGAACCAAGAGTACAAAAAACTGAAGTCAACCGGTTGTAATTACTGAAATGCTCCAGAAGGAGAAACCAGTTCAGCCAACCGGCAATACGAGTATCAGAGCTTTTATCAGTCTTAGCATAAACAGATAGCTTAGCTACCATGAATGTCACTAGAGTAAAATTTAAAACAAGAAGCATCCCCTAGAGGGGTCATACAAGTGGTGTATAATCTGGCACACACTCTGGTAGAAGGCTTGGCCATGGCTCCTCGGTGACAGGTGTCCCGCTGGTTGCCCACTGCATGTCATTGGCCTCGGTGCATTTGTCCGTTCCTATCATCTCCTGGACCTCTGGCTGAACCGTTCCCTTGCCATCTTCTGCATTGCTCGCCGGTGTGTGCTCCTGCCTGTCGCTGTCCATGAATGCTGGCTCGAACTCCTTCCGACCAAGCTCCTTGTTATCCTCTGCAGCTTCCTGCTGATGGCTGCTCTCGTGCTCGCTGGCAGTGAGTGGTGCTTTGTCGGACTCTGCTGGAGAGGCCTCATGGTGGTTTGAAAGAAGCTGAAGGAGTGTTGACAGTCGCCCTTCCATCTGTTGTACTTGAAACTGAAGGTCTTCCACTCCTTGACAGAGTTCGAATACCAAATCATACAAAATGGTGAGGTTTTCGTGCGACCAGTTGGCTGACTGCGACTTCTTTCTGTAACTTGGTCGACCATGGATAGGCATTCCAGTGGGTGATTTAGATGGAGCCAAAACCGGCGCCGAAGGAGGAGAGGAGTACCTGGAGGAAGAGGGGGCACGCCAAGAAGGGTGACGCCAAGAAGGGTTTAGGCTGGTGTCGATGATGGCCAGACAGTCGAAGGTGGGGGGAGTATGGGTGGTCGTCCTAGGGGGTCTGAGTGACGAAGCCGAAGTTGGANCCCCTACATGGGTGAAGTCACTGGCATGGCATGGTGAGGCCTGGCGGATGGGGGAGGTCTGCAGAGCCAAGGTTGAGGGCGGGGGGTGACCTAAGGGATAGGACCACCATGAATGAACCAACAGAACCAAACCCAAACTGCCGGGTGAAAATACAAACAATCCGCGGCATTGCACCTTGTGAAAAGGTGGTCGAGGGAGCTCGATTAAATGCCCCTCCCATCGATGTAAACCAATTTAATGCATGGGGGTAACTGCAGCAGCGGGCACGAGCCGAGCACATGGCTCCGTGCACTGCTGGCCTCCTCTTATCTCCTCTATGCGCCAGGTGTCTGGCTCCATCACCCCATCCGGGTGCTTGTCCACTTCCACTGCTTTGCGTATGCATTACTGGAGGATGGGGTGCTCCGAAGCTTGAGAAGTGTTGCAGAGTATCTCCGGTCCCTTCTAGTTCACCCTTGTATTAGCCAAGTAGTCCGCCACCTGATTTTCTTTCCTTCTAACGTGAGCAGGTATTACTACCTGATTGGAGTGTAGTAACTCTGCTATGGTCTTAAGCCCATGTGAGAGTCTCCATATTGGAGAGATTTTGTCTAGATCAGCTCCATTTAAGAGTCTGCCAAGGAGATTGACGATGATTTGGGAGTCACCTTCGACCATGAGCTGATTAAAGTTATTATCCTTGGCCAGCTGCAGCCCTCGAGTGAGTGCCCAGAGTTTCACCGCATTGTTCGTGATGTGGCCTAAAGAGCCTGCACTAATAAGAATGATGTGCCCATGATGATTGCAAAAGACTTCTCCATACCTCGTAGCCCCTGGATTGCCCTTGGAGGCCCCGTCAAAATTGAGTTTGATGAAGTCAGTTGGTGGAGCCGCCCAAGAGGAGGGACTAAGGGAGGGGGAA
>JASDQU010305587.1:14327-26955 GCA_032191745.1 Picea mariana | reverse complement strand
TTGGTGAGAAGCTCTGTGCCAGCGTCATATCTCACAGGTAACTGGAAATGGTTAAGGAAGGCCATCGCCAGTTCGCCAAAAGAAGAGTATCTTGAGCGATCGAGCTCGATGTACCATTTCTTGGCACTCCCAATAAGAGTATGTTGAAACAATCACAACTGTACGGAGTCATATTTCAATGAGTTATATGAGCACCAAAGATGAAAGGTAGTCACATGATCACCTGGATCTTCATTAGGTTTGGCCTCGAACTTTGAAATGTCTGAAGGTAACTTCTTCGGCATCGGAGGCCAATGCGGATCGTGACAAATGGGGTCATTCAACAACCTTGTCAAATCTGGCAAGTGTAAAGTCGCCAGGAATGGTAGTTTGGGTTGATGCTGATAACCTGGGAAAAAGGGTCCTGGAGTTTGACTAGCACCAGGTTGCCAGGAAAAGTTTGGCTGCTGGCCCAGATTCTGGTAGAAACCATGGCCCTGACCAGCGTAAGGATTTTTCATCTGTGGAGACAACATCGGTTGATTTCCCAAAAAGGACATAGAGTGTTGGGCATGCATTGTATTCGAAGGACTTTGGGAAGGATTACCCCATGCCGGTCCCATGGGGATAGGCATAGTAGTCTGTCCGGGGTTCCATTGATTATGGAAAGAATTACCCCAGAACGACATTCCAGAGGAGGGAACGGATCCTTGCCCTGAATTCCAAGGTCCTGCTATGTGTGCCCCCTGTGCAGGAATAGTACCCTGCGCAAGAGTAGATTGTCCAAAAATGGGGTTGCCCCCAGTCAGGAAAGCGGCTGATGAGAATGTGTTGTTACCAAATGTTCCATTCCAAGAAAATGGTGTCGAACCTACCGGCATACTATGCGAAGGTGGTCCTTGACTCCCCGCTCCAAATAAACTATTGTGTGTAGGTTGCCCGACGTATTGTTGATGTGAACCACCGAGCGAAGGGGACGAAGGAGGGATATGACCTCCTACGTAAGGAAAAGCATTAAAAGGGATAGGAGTGCCCCAAAAGTTACCTTGCATAGGAGCTCTAGAGCTCCCTGCCCCCAGACCTGAAGTCTGTAAAGTGGAGTAGGTTAGTATAGGACTTGTACCCGAACTAGGCATACCGTATGAGAATGGAAAGCCTGTCGCACTAGGTGTGAAGGGGGTTGTGGTCGCCGCCATAGACGGGTTCGGTCCACTGTGTGACATAGTTGTGGCCGAGACCATGGTGGCTCGGACCAACGATGGTAGGTTAGGAGATGGCTCTCCTGTGGTGACAACTGTGATGGGAATTGAAGAATTCCCAGAAGAAGTAACAACATTTGTTTCCATTGATGTGTGAGGCACTATCTGGTGTTCGTGAAATTGGATTGGTACAATAAATGGTGCTAAGATATCAGTGGTTGGGGTTTCAACCGAGCCAAGAGCAGTTGGTTCAAGGTTCAAAATGGTTGATTCCTTTGGGGTTTTTTTTGGCATAATGGTTTGTAACCCGGTCGCTTCAAAAGACCCTTGTTGGTCTAGCTTCCGCCTTAATGGTGGTGGGGGTGGCTCCAGTGTAACCGGCGGCAGGCTAAGAAGCCTTCATGACCGACGGAGCTCAGGATCCTCCACTGTATGAGAAGATCCAAGACACTCTAAGGTAGTCTAAACGTTCAAAAGTAACACACACTAAAAGAAGCCCCTAAGAGATAAGACAAACAATCACTAAATTATTTGGAAAAACAATTACAACAACCAACACTAGAGCAACTTACCGATGCAAGTGCAAATCGAACACGGAAGCATCCTCCGGGTATACTCTACAAAGCATGGCTCGATGTCTGTCCTAGGTACCACGGTATACCCCTATAGTCACCTGTGTATGTCCCTAAAAAGATTGGCAACTAGGTTGCCAGCACGCGAACAGTCACCAGGCGGGTACAGTCGAAAGTCGAGTAGACCACAATGAGCAGGGTATCGAGCATGAAACCTATCAAGGGTATCGAGAGAAAATGGTCCGAAAGACAAATGAGGACCTCAAACGGATTCGAGACCCACGAAGCCCCATGGTAAATGAAAACGACGGAATCCCAAAACTAGCCCTCTATATGTGTTCTCCACTACGATTGGTCCGGCTTTGGAGGGGTTATCTCCTCTACCTTCCTGCACGCGACCTCGTGTTTATCCCCTGTGTTGGAGGGGGGTCCCGGATAAATTCCACGAAACTGGACTTAGACACTCCCTATCTCAGACTCCAATGTTTGGTTTTGAATAGCCTTGAAGAGTTTCCTCTCCCACCTAATCCAAGGCCCTAGTCTTGAACTAGTTTGTGAACCCTACAAACAGAAAAGTCTAGTAGATTTTAACATTATCATTGCTTTTATGGCTTTGTCTTATGTCAAGGGGTATGAGGGTGAAACTAATGATGTGTAAAAGATGAAAGCAAAAAATGAATAAAAAAGTTGGAAACAAAACTTTTACTAAATGCAAAATTTCAACAAATTTTCTCAAAGAAAGATTTTTATTTTTTCTAAGATTTTGGACAGCAAACTCAATGGAATTTCACTCGATTATGAGGTACTTATGATCTAAGTGAAATACAAAAACTTATGAAACAAAAGACTTCTCCCTAGCTAATGATGCAGAAACACACTCTTCAACCAAAGAAGAAAACAGAAAGAGATTTTTTATTTATTTAAGTGCTAGTAAATAAAGAAAGGGAAAATACCGACAAGCAAAAAACCAAGAAAAACAATTCTGGCTTAAAGCGTAGATCACAAAGAATCAGATTAAAGAATCACACAATGGAAATTGTAAAAACAATGACTCTCACGCTTGTCTAAAAACCATAAGAAAAAAAAAATTTATTTTTTATTTTTCTGACAACGTTTTAAATGAGAAAAAGCAAGCTAAGGCTAAAAATAATCCTAAGCTACTGACTATTCAATCATAGATTCAAACACCTGAGAGGAATACTTCTTATCAAAGGAGGGGATGACTGCCCCATCCTGAACAAAAAGTAGCCTGTACAAGCAAGCGACTGTCACTCAAATAGAATGCATGTGAACGTGTGCTGAACAACAACAGAGGGCATCCACACGCGGGCTGACCTTGTACAGGTCGTGTGTATATCTAAAATTTAAGGAAAAATATGAAAACAGACAGACCAGACCAGGAAGAGACCTCTAGTATTGATAACCAGGATCCCTTGAAGGCTTGGATACTCTTTCTAACAGAAAAACAAATAATGTAAGGAAAAATAATAAGGAAAAAAACAATCTGAGATAGGACTGTTAGCAAACAAGACTCAGACAGAATTCCAGAAAACCCCCTGAGAATGTGTGATTCTGACAGGGAAGAGGAGGACTGCCTCTGAGATTCTCTGAACTCCTACACACTACTTATATCTCTACAGCTAGTGTTCACATGTGGGTTGTAAGAGGATAGGGTGCAGGTACACGCGTGCAGGCCTGGTGCAGGTCACATGTACCTTTGTGTGTCTCGAAAAACACATTCAAGCAAAAGTCAGGGAAAGCTGGTATGGAAAACCAGACTCCCTGCTAGCTCAGACCTTACAGAAACGAAAAGAAAAGACAGGCAAGAATAAAACTAGTCTTTAAACTACCCAAAAACTAAAAAATTCCAGGAACCCTAAAGAGTATTCTCCCCAGTATGGTCGCCAATTCTATTGTTGGGAAAACACCCTACGAACTAGCAAATAGAGTTCAGACTTTGCATGCAGATTTGACTGAATAGAAATTACTTTCTACCTACATCCCTAGATTTAAATCCCCTTTTCTCAGTAAATGCATGGAAATATCCACCTACCTTGTTACCAGTGTTTGATGTCAATCCTTCATTGTTCTTGATTACTTGTTCGCAATGCTCCCTCCAAAGATGACCTGCACTCAAGACAAACAACAACTATGCATGCATGCTACTTCTATAGTAATGGGTTAGAAATCAAACATAAACTAACCAAACCATAGAAAGTTCATGAATTGGGATGGGAAAAGCATTCTCTTTATTACTTAAAATGAGTCAACTTACAAAAGTTGAGATCAGCCACCACTCCTTGAACCTAATCCTGGGCTCCTCTTCTTCTGTCCTTCAACTGCTTTGCTTTAAATCTCCTTTGGCATTAGGAAAGGCTAAAGGGTTGGGACAATGGAATATGTAAATGGGTAGAGTTTCTTTGCTATATTTTTTCCCCTTCCAAATGGTACCCCTAACCCTTCTTTTATAGGCTAGAAGGAGCTAGGTTTTTGGACGAACCCTCAGCCATGCATGGTCGGGAGTTTTAGTTAACTCACCCATAGATTTTTGATTCGTCGGCAACTTTCCTTTTTTCGTGATTTTGTAGGTACACGCGGGTTGTTGTGAGTCAGCCAGCGTGTACATGCGTGCAGTAATGGGTTAGGGCACATGGGCCTTTACACAAAAGGATTTTCAAAGAGTTGTTCAGCAGAGTTTTGGCAAAGAAGGGATATGAGTTGTCTTGATGCCAGGTCAGCATGTGTGGTGCAATTTAGGGTTATAACACCGAGGCAGGCATACCCATGCTCGAGATAAAATAAATGCATGGATACCAATCAAATACACTGTAGATCCATGTCATACAACTATATAAAGTGTAGCCACGAACAATACACAATGGAGCTACATCTCGAAATCAAAAAGATATACATGTAGAGTATCCATCTTTGTAGAACCTGATAAGGCTTGATGGATGGAGATGAGGTCTTCAGAGCTCGAGCAACATCTTCAAAATCTTCAAAACTTAGGTAGGAGTGTAATATGAGTGTATGAATTCACTACCCAGAGGTCTTTGATGTCTTGTCGATCATGGACTAGAGAATCTTGATGATCAGACTGAAGGCTTCATTGATTTCGAACAAAGACTTGATTGGACATTCAGGATGGTCGGGTATGAGGGCAAGAGACAAACTGAAGAGGGGCCGACTCAGGCTTGGCAAAAACTTCCCTTGGATAACAACATGAAAAATGATGATACTCAGGCAGCATGGCATTAATCATAAGTTTACGAGGCATGAGGCAACGCAAAATCTCCATATGTTTGGAAGAATAACCAAACAGAGGAGGACATAACTCTATGTAGTGAGAAAATCTTCCTAAGGTCGTATTAAATCCCATAGTTTGATGAACAAATGGACAAATGTGCTTTATCCAAGGGCGACTCATTATGCTGCCAATAAATAAAATACTTTTCCCTTCCTCTTTTTGGGGTATATTTGATTTTTTTTGTCTTTTTCAATGATTTTGGAAAAAAGAGTAAAGGAATGTTACATTACAATGGAGGAACGAGTGTTACAAACATACAAGTTCAAGGCGCAAGGAAAAGACTGGTGTTCAGAATAATGATACTTAGGAAAACTCCTCCGGGGGCCAAGGGTGTTGAGATGCAGAGGCAAAGTGCTACAAGGCTTGCATATAAGGCATGCTTCAGATGGTTTAGTTGAGAACAACATGGAGTCGTCATTAGGCCAAAGATGCAGGTATGAAAATGTGATTAACAAAACACACAATGGTAACGTCCTTCGATGTAAGTTTAACGAGCCCAGAGAAGGTAAGCTCGACGGTTTTTCATATTTAGAGAGTCTGAAAAAACGTAAAAGGAGACTCCATTGGGGTAACTTTTTCGAAGATAGTCTAGTCGGTTCGAAAAAGGGGTAAACTAGTACCAACAAGATGTCTATTCAAAAACATTTTAACGAGTGTGAGAAAGACAAGATCACTCGACCATTTTTTCATTTTTAAGGAGTCTAAAAAAAGATTAACTATGGACTCCGTCAGGAATGTTCTTCTGGACCAGTTTAACGAGTGTGAGAGAATAAGGTCACTCAATGATCTTTTCAATTTTAGGGAGTCTGAAAAGAGCTTAACTATGGACTCTATGGGGGTTCCTTTTTCATAAATTTAGTCCCTCATGCTTGAAAAAGGGTTAAAATGATACCTGAGAGTACTCTTCTAGAGAACTGAAGTTCCATAGAGTATACCTTTGTTCGTACAATTGACCGTCCAGACGTAAAAAGGGGTAAACTACCGCTGGACAAACATGACTTCAAATTTCAGTTTAACGAGCGTGAAAGGCCACAAGATCACTCAGAAATATTTTCATGTTTAGAGGGTTTGAAAAGGGATTAAAAGAAGACCTGTTATATCTTTTGGATCAATGCCTGGCATTTCCGCGTAAGACTAGGAAAAAACGTTGCGGAATTCTTTAAAAATATCTGTGTAGATTTGAATCTCTCTGGGGGAGCAGTCAACTCCGACGAAAACATTCTCCATGATGCCAGGGTTTCGGGAGATATTGATCAATAAGGTTTTAGCGATAGTTTCCATATTACCCTCGACATAAATCTCATGTGTAGCTAAGGGATTAATAGGACAAGACCTATCTCCCGTCATAGTCAAGGTAAATTCTTCGGCTTCGATTCTGCTTAACTTTGGGAGGAAGTATGATCTGTGATGAAGATCTTCCCAGGGTTTGTCCGAACTAGTCATTGCTTCAATTATAGCTTCATCAGAGGGCAAGACTAAGTCTAATGAATTGGTGTAAGCAAGAGAACCTTGAGCCCAAATAGGCTCTAGAAGTGAATCAAACTCTTGTGCATGAGAAGGATCTGTATTGGCTGAATTTTGTTGAACTAAAGAGTACGCTACTTTAGCTGCGGACAAGGGCATGGACATGCCCGGGTGCCCTGTCCCATCCATCATGGCTGATGGGGAAGGAAGTATCCATGGATCATTGAAGTAAGTCATGCAGAATGATGAAACTTGAAAAATCTCAACCTTATGGTGACTGAATATAAACTTGATATCGCCTTGAGGGGGCAGGTAATCGAAGGAACCCATCAAATATGGGCACGAACCAACCCCTACATTGACCATGCCTAGTTGAGGATTATCAATCATTGGGACCGTGGATGCCCCGAATGAAGGGTCAGGTCTGGAGAAAGACAATTGATCGATGGTCACAATCCGACCCTCGCATGGAAACAACAGGACTTGGAAAAATGTAGCAACCACGGCTTGCATGGCATAAGTCCAACTCCTTCCTAACAAGAGGTTATAGTCGAGGGGCATGTCGACTACTTCTACTTTGACACACACGGTCTTCCCTCCTAACTGCACGGGGAAAGAGGGAATGATACCATGTGGTCAGAATGAACAACCGTCGAAAGCAGTGAGGAGAGTAGGTGACGGAGACAAAATGGGTTGGCCAATGGCATTCCAACATGCCAATGACATAATGCATGTCGAGGCATCCTCATCAACCACCGTGCAGAATATATTCCGAGTAAAATTTTTCATGGGATAAGCCACTACTATCTGAAATGCTATGTGGTAAGGTAGATGAGGTTTTAAGTCAGTTGTATCTAGCATGATTGTACCCATATTACAAGTCTTGGTAGATATTAAAGCAATTAACAAGGCTTTCCTTTAGGAAGGGCATCTTTAGAGGACCTCCAAAGCAGACATTGCACAAGGGGTTTGTGATAAATCTTCCTCCACAAAATAGTTCTAGGCGGCCCTCGCATTTGAGTTGTGAGAATTATTTTGAACGTGCCTTTGGGGATGTGTGTCATTGTTTCACCCAATGTCTTCTCAATATGTAGAGGAAGATATGGGAGTTCGACTTATTTTCCCTTCTCAAAAGTGCTTGGTTTACTATAGTCATGCACTCTAATCGATATAAAAGAATCACTCTTCACCATATATACATTCACAGATGTGGGGTTGTTTAAAGATGGAGAGGGTCCTTGGCTTCCCCCTTCCATGCTTGCAGAGGCTTGGGTTAGATTTTGCCCATGTTGAAATGGATTGGTTAACATAGAAAGTTGTTGTTGCGTCACAAACGTTTGGGCTTCTGCAAGCCGAGGACATAGATGGGTCGGGTGGTCTTCCACGCACAAGTTACATGGATACCTCACCTTTCGTTTCTCAGTGTTGTCCCCACCAGCATTATCGGTAGGTTTTTTATCCCCCTTACCCTTGTTTTGTTGTTTTTTCTTTCCTTTAGGCTACTAGGTGGCCTTTGGATTAGTCGATTGCACTATGTGTACATCCAACATTTTGGTAGGGGGAGCATCCAAAGCAGTAGTTTGGTTGGCCACTATGTGTTGTATAGAAAATTGTTGCAACTGCTTCGTCAATTGCTCAGCAGGATTTGTTTGTGCTGAACCAACAATACCATTGGCATGCGGTCCAGCTCTCTGTCTGGTTTTATGAAGTATTGAGCATGGCACATCTGGAAAGATCTCGTATAATAAACTAGACTGAGAATAGATTAGCTCAAGTTATTGAGCTCTCATGATGGCGTCTTCTTCGAAAAATACTCCCAACGTCGCGACATCTTTGGATAACTGTGGGACCAAAGACTTAAGGAACCACTCGAGCAGGAATGATGGTGGGATTGGTACCTTAATTAAACTCTCTCGGCATCTCCATTATCATATGTGATCAGAGATATGGTCCACTTTTGTTTGTGAGAAATTGGCCAGCAATTTGGTGCTAGCATTGTATCTCACAGGTAACTGGAAATGGTTTAGGAAAGCCATCACCAGTTCACCGAAGGAAGAGTATCTTGAGTGATCGAGCTCAATGTACCATTTCACGACACTCCCAATGAGATTACACTGAAACAATCACAACTGTATGGAGTTGTCTTGCAATGATTTAGATGAGCACCAAAGATGGAAGGTAGTCACATGATCTCCTGGATCTTCGTTAGGCTTGGCTTTGAACTTTGGGATGTTCGAAGGAAACTTTGTTGGCATAGGAGGCCAACGTGGATCGTGATAGATAGGGTCATTCAACAACCTTGTCAAGTCTGGCAAATGCAAGGTTTCCAAGAAGGGTAGTTTGGGTTGTTGGTGATAACCTGGGAAAAAGGGGCCTGTAGTTTGGCTGGCACTAGGTTGCTAGGAAAAGTTCGGCTGCTAGCCTGGGTTCTAGTAAAAACCATGGCCATGGCCAGTGTATGGTTTTTTCATGTGAGGAGACATCATTGACTTCTTTCCAAAATAAGACATAGATGGTTGGGCATGCATTACATTCGAAGGACTTTGGGAAGGGTTGCCCCATGTCGTTCCCGTGGGGATAGGCATAGTACTTTGTCCGGGGTTCCAGTGATTTTGAAAAGAATTACCCCAGATCGGCTTTCCTGATGAGGGAACGGATCCCTGCCAAGAATTCCAAGGATTAGATGCGGAATAAGTTACTGGGGGTGCCCCCTGTGCAGGAATAGTACCCTGCATAGGAATAGGTTGTCTAAAACTGAGATTGCCCCCAGTTGGGAAAGCAGTGGACGAGAAGGCGTTGTTACCAAACGCACCGAACAAAGAAAATGGTGTCAAACCTACCGACATATTATGCGAAGGTGGTCCTTGAATCCCTGCTCCAAATAAAATATGGTGTGCAGGCGGCCTGACGGATGGCTGGTGTGTGCCACTGAGCGAAGGGGATGAAGGAGGTATATGACCTCCTCCGTAAGGGAAAGAATTAAAGGGAGCGGAAGTGCCCCACATGTGGCCTTGCAGAGGAGCATTAGAGCTCCCTGCCCCCAGACCTGAAGTCTGTGAAGTGGATTAGGAAAGTACAAGACTTGTACCTAAACTAGGCATGCCGTATGAGAATGGAGGGCCTGTCGCACTTGGTGTGAAAGGGGTTGTGGCCACCGCTAGAGACAGGATCGGACCACTGTGTGATGTAGAGGCGGTCAAGACCATGGTGGCTCGAACTGGTGACGATGGGTTAGGAGGTGGAAACTATCCTGTGGTGACAACCGTAGTGGGAATTGAATAATTCCCAGAAAGAGTAACAACATTTGTTTCCATTGTTGCGTGCGACACTCTCTGGCACTCGTAAGGATGAACCAGTACGATGGTGGGTGTCGAAAGATCAGTGGTGGAGGTTTCAAATAGACCAAAATCTTTCACTCCAAGGTCTAAAATGGTCGATTCCTCTAGATGTTGGTCGGGCACAATTTCTTGTGACCCAGTCGCTTCAAAAGACCCTTGTTGGTCTAGCTTTCACCTTAGTGGTGGCGGGGGTGGCTCCAATGTAACCTGCGGCAGGCCAAGAAGCCTTTGTGACTGGTGGAGCTCATGATCCTCCACTGTGTGAGAAGATCAAAGACACTCTAGGGCATTCTAGTCGTTCAAAAACAACACACACTAAAAAAGTCCCTATAAGATAAGACAGGAAAACACTAAATTAATTGGAAGAACAATTACAACAACCAACACTAGAGCAACTTACCAGTGCAAGTGCAACTCGAACACAGAAGCACCCTCTGGGTATACTCTACAAAGCGTGGCCCAATTTTTGTCCTAGGTACTGTGGTATACCCCTGTAGTCACCTGTGTATGTCGCTAAAAAATATAGGCAACTAGGTTTCCAGCGCGCGAACAGTCACCAGGCGGGTACAGTCAAAATTCGGGTAGACCACAATGAGTAGGGTATCAAGCCTAAAACCTGTCAAGGGTATCGAAAGAAAGTGGTCCAAAAGACAACTGAGGACCTTGAATGGATTTGAGACCCACAAAGATTTGTGGAAAATGCAATCGGCGGAATCCCAAGACAAGCCCTCTATATGTGTTCTCCACTACGATTGGTCCAGCTTTGGAGGGGTTATCTCCTCTACCTTTCCGCACATGACCTCGTGTTTATCCCCTGTGTTAGAGGGGGGTCCCAAATAACTTTCATGATACTAGACTTGGACACTCCCTAACTCAGACTCCAATGTTTGATTTTAATGGCCTTGAAGCGTTTCCTCTCCAACCTAATCCAAGGCCCTAATCCTGAACTAGTTGGTTAACCCCAAACATAAAAGTCTAATGAATTTTAGATTTAGAATTAATTTTATGGCTTGTCTTATGTCAAAGGGTATGAAAGTGAAACTAGTGATGTTTGAAAGACGAAAGTAAAAATGAACAGAAAGCTGGAAACAAAAACCTTCACTTAACGCAAATTTTCAACAACTTTTCAAATTTAAAATTTTTTTCTAAGATCTTTTGAACATCAAACTCAAAGCAGGATTTCAATTGACTACGAGCTACTTACAATCTAAGCAAACTATCAAGAACTTATGAAATAAAAGACTTTTCCCTGGTTACTAATGCAAAACAACACTTTTCAACCAAACAAAGAAATGAAAGATTTTTCTTTTATTTGAATGCTCACAAAGCAAAAAGGAAAAATATCAACAAGTCGAAAACCAAGAAAAAATTCTGACCTAATCGCATATTGCAAAGAATCACTTCAAGAAATCACACACTAGCAACTTAAAAAAGGACTCTCACACTTGTCTAAAAACCCTAAAAAAAAAAATTGATGAAAACTTTTAAATAAAAAAGAAAGTTATGGCTGAGATCAAACCTAAGCTACTGATTGCTAGGACAGAGATTCAAAAAACCTGAGAGGTATAATTCTTGTCAAGGGAAAGGATGACTGCCTCACCCTCAACAAAAACTACTCTTCACAAGCACACTACTGACAATGCAAAAACAAGCATGTGCACGCGAGCTGTGTAGAGCCAGAGGGTGTGTACATGCGTGCTAGCCTTATACAGGCTGCATGTATCTCTAAAAACTTTGAAACAAATAAAAACAAACAATCCAAACCGGAAAGAGACCACTGATACTGAGAACCAGGATCTCTTGAAGGCTTAGACACTTTCTTTGA
Source organism: Picea mariana (assembly GCA_032191745.1). Lineage (NCBI taxonomy): Eukaryota > Viridiplantae > Streptophyta > Pinopsida > Pinales > Pinaceae > Picea > Picea mariana. Next base: position 15,271 of record JASDQU010305587.1, on the reverse strand, counting down.
CAGAAAAAAAAAGCAATGTAAGGAAAAATTTGTAGAACAAACCAATCTGAGGTGAACCCTAAGCTATAGACTACAAACAACAAAGACTAGAAAGAGTTCCAGAAAACCCCTGAGAATGACTGATTCTGATAGGGAAGAGGATGACTGCCTCAAAAAATTTCTAGAATCATACGCACTACTGTTATTTCTTCAACTAGCGTTTACACGCGGGCTGTAAGAAAGTAGGGTGCGGGTACACGTGTGCAGACCTTATGCAGGCCGCATGTACCTTTGTGGGTCTTGAAGAAAATACAGTCAATCAAAGAAACATATATAACTGGTATGGAAGACCAGAATCTCTGTTAGCTCAGACTTTGCAGAAACTTCAAAAAACAAGAAAGAAAACCAGTCTTTTAAAAATACCCAAAAATATTCCCAAGAACCCTAGAGACGTCCCCAATATGATCACCAATTCTGTTGTGGTGGGAAATCCCCCTATGGACTAGAATTTAGGGTTATATTATGCATGCAGATAAGACCAAAAGAATCCTACTTTCTACCGTCGTCCTAGACCTAATCCCCATTTATTTTAAGCAAATACATGGTTAAATGAACATACCTTGTTCCGGACATTCGATGTCAATCCTTCTTCACGCTTGATCGCTTGTTAGCAGCTATCCTCCCAAGAATGACCTGCATACAAAACAAGAAACAAACTCTACATGCATTTGTTTTACAAATTAATGGGTTAGAGATTCAAACATATAGTCACTAAACTATGAAGAACTCATATAGTGGGACGGGAAAAACATTTCTTTATTATTAACTTTAATGAATCAACTTACAGTGTCGAGACCGACCACCACTCCGCGAACCTGATCCCGGGCTCCTCTTCAAAAGTCCTCCAACTTCTTTTCTTTGTATCTCTCTTTGCACAAGGATGGCTAAAGGGTTGGGACAATAGG